>NW_023609217.1:0-22313 GCF_013339725.1 Rhipicephalus microplus
GAGTGGTGTTAAAACAATGCCACATGGTTTGCTTGGGTGAGATCGCGAGTGAAGAGGACAAGACGATCTCTCTGACCGCTGCTTGGCTAGTCGACTCAACGATCACATTGTATCAGTTTGTCGTGAGTAACGTGACAAGACTGGTGGAGTTGCTGGGTACAACGTCTCACGATCCACCCGATGCACAAACCCCGCCCAGCAGCTGCAACCCTAGCCCTGCACCCGGGACACTCCTGTTCGCAGAGTAACCGCCACCAACGAGCCTACCACCTGAGACACCAACCACTGACGCAACGACTATGACTTCGACACAAGATCCCTGCAGCTCCGACACACTTCCACGCCGATATCTGCAACCGTCCAGACCCGCTCATGCCTAGTCCGTTTCACGGAGAGCAGCATGAAGATGTTGACGACTAGCTGAGTGAGTTCGAACGTGTCGGAGCGACCAATTACTGGGATGATGCCGCGAAGCTCCGAACTGTACTCTTGCCTAAATGCAGTGCCAAGACGTGATTTTTGAACAGGAGGATGTTCTGACATCTTGGCACGAGTTCCAGCGTCGCCTCCTGGAGACCTACAGAGTCCCGACCGCCGCGAACGGGCGGAGCGTGCCACACAATCACGCATCCAGATGCCCAACGAGACCGTCTCGATGTATGTCGAGGACATGACACGGCTTTTTAAGCGAGCGGATCCTGCTATGGCAGAAGAAAAAAAGTTGCCCCACCTCATGCGTAGTATGAAGAAACAACTTTTTGCTGGTTTGGTGCGTAGTCCCCCCAAAGGTGTTGCTGAGTTCCTTACTGAGCGGCAACAATGGAGCAAGTACTGCACCAACGGTTTGCCCTGTTTGACCGTCAGGTGATGCTGCCTCCACTCCCGAAATTTTCGCCACCCCGGGAGCAAGAGTCCAGAATGATTCACAATCATCCGATCTGTCGTCCGGGAAGAAATGGAAAAGATGTACGGGACAAGGCAATCGATGTTCGTTCTATCACCACTGTCATCCGTGACGAGGTTCAGCAGGTGCTGCATGCCATCGTTTTCCGCCCCGTCGGTCGATCCGGAAACGGCCTGTGTCTACTGGCAGTCGCCGTCGTGCACGTGGAGCCTTGTGATCTGCCACTCCTCTTTCTGGTCCAAGGATCCCGACTCATCCAGTGCCGCCGTCCCGATCCAGACAGTGCCGCACGTCCCTATCCAGACAATTCCATACGTCCCGATCCAGACAATGATGCCGTCAGTCGCGATTCACTCAGCGCACGCTGATTTCGACATCGATAGTCACCGTGCACCGACGCGCAATTCTGATCTTTGGCGTACGCTAGACAGATGACCCCTCTGCTATCATTGCGGTGAGGCTGGTCACATTTATACTGCGAATGCCCATACCGACAACTTGGATTGCGCGGATTTTCTCTGAATTCCCCTCGTCCCCGAGTTGGTCAAAGGCCAAGGGATATCGAAGAGTATCTCGCGCAACAGCGTGCACCCTTTACACGACGGCAATCGTGGTCACCATCTCCGAGGAGACCCGCAGCCACTGGGCCAGGTTTCGGGATGACGGCACGGGAACGCTCCCCGAGCCCTCGTCGGGAAAAACTGAAGGCAGCGGCCTTCGGGGGCAAGGTCGCTGGAACTCAAAGTGCGGAAGATCTCCCATCAAAGCTTGCACGCAACGCTGAAGGCATTTCGTCAGAGAATAATCGCAGTACCGTAAACACCGACATCCACATCTGAACCTAGTGACCGCGGTGTCACTCGACATACCTGTGCTGATTGATGGTCTTCAGTCAGTGCATTGGTAGACACTGGTGCGACTATTCGATTATCAGCGGGAGGCTAGCGAAAGATCTGAAGAAAGTGATCACGCCGTGGAATAGAACGCGACTTCGAACAGCTGGAGAACACGTTGTAACACCGCTGGGTCGCTATACCGCAAGAGTGAAAATTCATGCGTCAACGTTTTGCTCAGCTGCCTCGTTCTTCGCGACTGTTCACGTCAGCTGATTATCGGCATGGACTTCCTTGGGAGTACGGTGTCATCATAAATCTCCGTGAGCGCATCGTGACCTTCTCGACTCAAGGCGCAACAGATCGAGACGCTGATAACTGCCGTAGACCGCGCTGCGTGTTGCTGACGACAGTGTGACGCTACCACCTCGAGCACTGTTCCCATCGAAGTCACTTGTGGAGACTTCCAAGCCAGCGACGTGGTGGCTGAAAGCAACCTATACTTCTGCTGCTCCAAGGTGTATGCGCCGCCCGAAATGTTGTGCGCGTCCGTGACGGACAGTCATTGATGCTAGTTACGAACTTCAATTACGAGCACCGGCATCTTTTCCGCGGAACCACCCTAGCTTATGGAGACCCTGTTGCCGACGTCACGGAGTGCTTCGCGTCCGAGAAAACGCATGAGAATGAGGAATTTCTAGACCGCATCGACATTAATTTGACGCTGTCAGACGAGAGAAAGGCTGCACTTCATGACCTTTTTAAGGGAGTTTCGATCTTGCTTCGCCTCTTCTTCTAATGTCCGTTCAACACACTCACAAAGCATCTAATATTACCGACGATGACGTCCGCCCCATCCGGCAGCAGCCTTATCGCGTTTCTGCCAAAGGACGCGAGGCTATTCAGACACCAAGTAAAAGGATGCTCGATGACGGGATTATTCAACCATACAGCAGCGCTGGTCCTCGCCAGTCGTTCTAGTAAAGAAAAAAAAGACGGAACGCTACGATTCTGTATTGACTACAGGAAGCTTAATAGCGTCACAAAAAAAGGACGTCTACCCGCTTCCACGGGTTGACGACTCCTCGACAGGTTACGACGCGGGAAGTATTTCGTCCTCGATCTAAAGAGTGGCTATTGGCGAATTGAAGTGGATGAACGAGACCGAGAAAAACCGCGTTTGTGACTCCAGACGGACTTTACGAATTACGGGTTCTTTCCTTCGGCCTCTGTTCTGCACCAGCCACTTTTCAGAGGATGATGGACACAGTTCTTGCTGGCTTGAAGTGGCAAAACTGCCTTGTCTACCTCGATGATGTGGTCATCTTTTCCGAGAGCTTAGAAGAACATCTGAAGCGTCTGAGAAAGGTTCTGGAAGCCATGCACAGCTGAACTCACGCTGAAACCTCAAAAATGCCATTTCGGCTATGAGGGGCTGAAGTTTCTGGGACATGTCATTAGTGCGGATGGAGTGCGACCTGATCCAGACAAAACTGCTGCTGTCGCCGCCTTCAATGTTCCATCAGATAAAAGCGCAGTACGCCGTTTCTTCGGCTTGTGCGCGTATTATCGCCGATTTATCGCCAACTTCTCGAAGATAGCCGAAGCTCTTACGTGACTCACCCGAGATGACGTGCCCTTTCTTTGGGGCGCAGAACAAGATACAGCGTTCACAGAGTTACGACAGAGAATGCAAGCAGCCACTGTTCTTGCCCATTTGATGAGTGTGCTGCTACAGAAATTCATACAGATGCCAGCAACGTCGGACTTGGCGCTGTCCTTGTACAACGACGTGGTGGCGTTGAGCATGTGATAGCTTACGCCAGTCGTACTCCTTCTCGAGCCGAGACCAACTATTCTACTCCAGAAAAAATGCCTCGCAGTCGTCTGGGCGACGACCAAATTTCAGCCTTACCTCTACAGTCATCTCTTCAAAGCGGTGACTGACCACCACACGCTCTGCTGGCTGGCAAATCTCAGAGATCCATCTGGCCGTCTCACACGGTTGAGTTGCATTTGCAGGAGTTCGATATCACGATTGTTAACAGGTCAGGGCGCAAACACGAAGACGCCGACGGGCTTTCTCGAGCGCCTGTAGGGAACGCTGTCAGGGGCTCCGAAGATGAAGATGCTTTTCTCGGAGCAGTTAGCGACTCCGATTTATGTTAAAGCAGTGGGCAGACGACGAATTACGCCCAGTCATTGATTCCCTGGAAGGCCGCAACTCTCAGGTTCCTCAACACATTGCTCGCAAACTGTCCTCTTTTTGTCAAAGGAGAGGCATTCTTTACAAGAAAAACGCCCGTGGTAGCGACGAAGCCTTCCTACAAGTTGTTCCTACCGACATGCGTGATGAGATCCTCCTTGCGTGCCACGACGAGCCCACGTCAGGACATTTGGGCTATTCGCGAACTCTCACCAGAGTACGCCAACAGTATTACTGGCCACGACTATCAACTATTGTACATTGATATGTAAAAGCTGCCGTGGGTGCCAGCGCCACAAGACTCTGCCTGTGAGACCCGCGGGCCTGCTCCACCGATCGCACCACACGGACACCGTTGACCTCGTGGAATGGACCTTCTCGACCCTTCCCTTTGTCGTCCTCTGGAACAAATGAATTTAGTTGCGACAGATTATCTTACTCGTTATGCTGAAACAAAAGCGGTACCCCGTGGCACGGCCTCTGAAGTCGCGCAGTTATTCATGCACCAAATTGTCCTACGGCATGGTGCCCCGTCATGGGTGATAACGGACCGAGGGACGTCGTTTACAGCACGAATGATGGAGGACATTTTTTAAACTGAGCTGTACAAGTCATCGAAAAACAACGGCTTATCACCCGCAATCCAATGGACTCACAGAGAGGCTTAACAAACCATAACGGACATGCTGTCAATGTACGTGGACGTACAACACAAAACCTGGGACAAGATTTTTCTATACATCACGTTTGCTTACAATACGGCAACGCAAGAAACAACGCGATTTCCGCCTTTCCTACTGTTTACGGACGCAACGTGCGAACCATGCTCGATGCTATGCTTCCGTGCAACCAAGAAAATTGTTCAAGACGCTGAGCAATACACTCAATACGTCGAAGAAGCTCGTCAGCTAGCTCGCATAAACACCAGTCACCAACAAGATGCAGACGCATGACGTTACAACCTCCGCCATCGAAATGTCACCTACCACTCTGGGACCTAGTGGGTGTGGATTCCGTCCAGCGACCAGGCTTATCTGAAAACTCCTAAGCCGTTATTTTGGACCGTACAAGGTTCTTAGACGAGTCACAGATGTTACCTACAAGGTATTTCCGGACGGCGCAGCGTCTTATTGTCGACAGCTTCGGCCCCGAAACCGTGCATGTCATTCCGCTGTAGCCCTACTTCACACAGTAGCCCATGTGGTTTCACGTGCTACGACATGCCGTGACTTTGCGTTGCTGCTGTTGTTTGCGTTCTCCTGTGTTTTTATGCCTTTTCTTTTTGCGCTTAGCGCAAGCGTTGACAAAACTTCCTCATTTGCGCTGCGAGTACTGGCACTCTTCCTCTTTTGGTTCTCTATATCTGCGTGTGTAGGCCTTCATTTTTTATTTACGAGCATCGAGTCGATGATTTCAAAGGGGGGGGGGGTATTGCCACATGGTTGCTGGTTGAGAGGGAAGAGTGAAAGAGAACAAAGACGATCACTCTGAGCCGCTGCTTGGCTAGTCGACTCAAACGAGCCCATTGTATCAAGTTTGTCGTGAGGGACGTGACAATATTATGTTCATGCTTTCGCCTGGTGGTGTGCGGTTGTGAGTTGGTCAGCGATTTCCGACCAGGGCGAGGTAGCACAGGGTGAGAACAATTCCCCGGCCAAATTGCGGGGACCGCGGTAGGACGCGCCGTGCTCCGCGCGGCTGCCGCTGCATAAGTCATGGCCGTTTGGGCAGCCTGAGGAGCCGAGAGTTCCGCCCGAGAGAGGCCGAATGTCTTGGCAGGGCCAACTGGTGACCAAGTTTGTTCCATTTCGGCCGCCTTGGTTTTCTGCAAGTGCTCGGATATCAGCACACTTCTAAACAATTTGTTTGAGCAAACCAATGATCTGTAACCTATGGGTATTAGTTACCTTACATGAGGCGTTGAATAAAATATCGTGGATCTGTTTCTTACGTACGATCACGTGGTGGACAGAAGCTTGCGTCATTTGACCACTTACGGCAGGCAGCCTTGCATTTTGCGCCACACCCGCTGCAGCAGGCAACTGAATGCAAGGAATGTCATGGATTGCCGGAATGGAAGTAACTGGCGCATTCTGCGAATCTACATCGAGCATCGCCCTGTCTCCGTCCGGCGAAAACGCCAAACTATCTAATCAAATGAATTCCCCGGACCAGGGTGACGGCCTACCATCGGAGACTGTACAGAAATGGCCTAGGGCTCAGACATACCCGAGCGGGTATGTGCCAGGCATGTTGGACCTGGCAAACCGGCATCCGGCGGCCTAAAAAACGACTGGTGATTGCGGCCGAATGGCTACTGAAAGAGCCTCGAGTCTGCGTCGAACGGAATCCCAGGTGTTCCAAAGCAGCCACTGAATAAACGTAGAGCCGGAAGAGAGAATAGCTGAACTTTTGTAGCAAAACAGCGGCGCCTGTGTGCGTCAAGCCTCTTCTCTTTCTTCATCTTCGTCTTCGTCGTGTGTGTGTGTGTGTGTGTGTGTGTGTTGTACGCAAACAAAATGCTTCGCATTTAAAATGTAACCATGTCATTCTAACATCTATTCGGGACAGACTTCCAAATGAAACCTCCTGAAAAACACAAACAACGACCCTACAGCAGCCCGATAGGACAGTAACATTTAACTACCCTAAAACGCATATAGTTCTATCGTTTATGATGTACAGCCGTCAGCACCTTTAACACAAACACTTCGATGCATGGCCCGGGCTAGTTTGATTGATGCCAACCGTGAAGTGCTGAGCGCTTTTGCCGAGATAATACCTCGGTAGGCTTGGATAGTATGTCGGCATGTATGGTTAGCATCTTGGCAACAGAAACCAAACGCAATTTTCGCCAGGCATCAATTAAACCTGCTGCAGGACCATGGCGATGGTCGTGTTAAAGATAATGACAGCTGTACATTTCAATACATAGACTTCTTTCACATTCTCTCCGCTAAGTCGGTCGCAACAATATGAATGCATGAACCGATTCATTGTAGCCACTCTTTTGTGGTAAAGGTGGCTTGAAACTGTCAGAAAAGTTGATTGCTGCTAATCACCGTTCTTAGAAGACATTGTTAAATTTACTGACCATATGCATACGCAGGGATAGCAGTAACGACACATTAGACTGCAATATAAAGTAACGCGGTTCGGTTCTCTTCATATCTAAGAGTAAAAATGTGGGTAGGACCTAATGAACACGTATCCCACCACGTGCCTTCTGTCACGTAATCTGTTATCAAAATATTTCGCATATTAGGCACACAAACTTTTCATTCTTAAGCCGGCACAATGAACCACACAAAGCAAGTAGAAAAAAGGCTGTGATCAAATATAAAATATACAAAATATTCGTATCGCTAAGAAATGCTGAGATACCATCTTGGTGAAAAAAAAGAAACTTTTTGAAATATTTTTTCTTCTTGTTATATTTATTTCGGGACTATCTTGCTTTTTTTCCCAAGCTAAAGATCCACTTTACCTGCACCCGGGAGAAAGGGGAGGCGTGTGGATACTGAAGCGACCTCCGGGTCTTGCAACAATACCTGAAGAACGTACGTGGTTTCTTATTCATTGTCATGACTTACACTGTGACTGTTAATCGTCAAGGTACAGTGCCCGTGTTGACCTTTTAATAACATTTACTTACTGCTTTGTCAAAACTGATGAATGTGTTACCTACACATGCATATTAAACGCAGTTGGTCTTGCACCCGTCGCTTGGTGGACATGTTTTGAGCTAAATATTCTCTTCCTCAATTTTAGTGCCCCCGTGATAAGTTGTTAAATCTAGCCAATTCCTGTGGCACATACATTGTAATACTTTCTCTATAGGACGCGTTCGGATATTCGCATTTTTTGTGACATTTGTGGTTCCGATAGCCACCACAATTTACTAAAACTTCGAACAACTTCGCTTTTAAAAATTATGACTTGCACGGGGGTAGTCTTCAGGTGACCATAAGTGTTGCAACCAAATTTTACAAATTCGCAAATCGCATTGCCATAATGCAATGAGGAAGAGTGTAAAGGTTCAACAAATTGTTAATTGCAAAAGAAGTTATGCTTTTACGAACAAGAGTCCACCAATTCCTCAGTTCTACGAAAATCAACAGAACAAGCTTTGTAACACGTGCAGCGCATGCACTAGCTGATCGGGAGAGCTAGAACCTTTCACATTTCTAGTAGTTCTGCCCAAGACAATACTCTTCTCAAATATTGGGCCGTCAGCACCCCGCCATTTCACCTAGCTTGCTTGGAACGCTTTCGCCATATGGCACGGATCAGTTCGGAGGCAATCTTTTATTGTTAAGTAGCCAGGCTTCCTCCCAGCCTGCATCAAAGTATGAACTGTGCCTCGTCGTCATTAACCTAGACAAAACGCGCAGTTATAGAACGTGAACTTGTAATTTAGAGTCCCTTAAAATAAATAACACATGTACAGTTTATACAAGTTTATGATTTTTAGATTAAATTCACATATTGACATTGCGCTTGCGGCAACATTACATCTTCACGGTGAAAGGATTCCTAAATATTCAACAAAATACAACATGACAGGCTAGCATTAGGATGGACACAAAACTGCCACTTTCACGTTCACTCTTGAAGGTGATGTGTAGCATAACGTTTCTTGTGTCACTTGTGTTGATAGAATTCATATAAAAGTAAGATGAGGGTTGACAAATTAGACATTGAGTCTGATCAAACACCAAAACTTTGGCATTTTGAAAACAAAAGAAATCGCATTTTCCATTTGCACTAATCTTCTACAATGCCTGCAATGTGTCATTTCTTGATTTTTGTCTCACTGTCCTCGTGAAAACTTGGTTTAACCGGGTAGGACCTTTCGCAGTAAGTTTTGAGAATTTGGACACAACACACCATATGGAAAGATATCTCATGTGTAACTAGCACCAACTAGTCACTTTCATTTGAACCCTTAAAAGGCGAATGGAGCAAGGGCTTTAAAACTGTTTCATTATCCACTTTCTTAATGCTACACTTTTCTCTCTTGAGATTCATTGATTGATATGTGCGGTTTAACGTCCCAAAATCACCATATGATTATGAGAGACGCCGTAATGGAGGGCTTTGGAAATTTCGACCACCTGGTGTTCTTTAACGTGCGGCCAAATCTGAGCACATGGGCCTACAAACATTCCGCCTCCATTGCAAACGCAGCCGCCGCAGCCGGGATTTAATCCCGCGACCTGCGGATCAGCAGCCGAGTACCTTAGCCACTAGACCACTGCGGTGGGGCATCTCTCTTCAGGTGCCAAATTTTCTTGGTTATATCCTCATGGAATATAGGAGTATGTCTTAATGCTAGTTTGATAACGTTATGCTCTGTTCATGCTGTTTGGCTAGACACTGTCTCTGAAGGTTGGGTATTGAATCCAAGTGCCCAGAACAGCTACCAATATCCATTCATTAGACCGCTACAAAAAGATCGAGTGCTAGATTGATGCCTATAGGTGAACGTCCATGATATAGAGAACGTGGTGGTCAACTTCTGACTGATAGATTGCAGGATCGAACAGTGGTCGCCGTGGCCAAATCATGATGCAGACGAAGTGCTAGAAGCGTGTAATTAGACATGGATGTAAGTCACGTACACCAGGAGATTTTCTAAGTTTTATATTTTAAACCACCCCTTTGTGACATTGCTGATAATATCTTGGTTAACGAAAGAAAACATTAGACTTCTAATTTTGCTAATAACAATATTATATTACGTTATTATTATTAATAATAATATTGTAACAGACTAGAAAAGGGTAGAGAAGAGAAGCAGAGGAAGACGAAGAGTCTTGGCACGATCGCAGTGTGCTGCCGCAAACGACCATCGTTCACCTCCTGTAAATAAAACCATCTTATCAAAGCTCGCTGTTACAGTTGTGATGGACGTGCGGGGTAATCGACACCCGAAGACGGAAGGTGAACCGCAAGTTCTTCGACGGAGCCATCGCATTGCTGCACTTCCACCAAATCCATCTGGGCTGGACATGTCCCACAACGCAAATGAACACCGACCCCTCTCGACTTCTGCGCCGACCAGTTCGGCTCCACAACTGAGAGATGCTCGTCCCTTTGCCGGCAGACCAGATGAAGACGTCGAGGCTTGGCTCATTTACTACAAACTGGTGAGCGCCGCTAACAAATGGGATGCCGCTTCTCACTTTTGGTTGTTGTGTTCTTTCTGACCGATACTGCATTATTGTGGTACGAGAATCAGGAAGAAACACTAACGACGTGGGACAGATTTGTTTCTGAAATCAAAGAGCGTTTCGGCGACCCAACAACGATAAAGAAAAGAGCAGAACAGACGCTAATGAAACGCGCTCGAATGCCAGGTGAAACTTGCACGACCTACATTGTGGAAGTCATAAAGCTATGTAGGACCATTGACTCCGGAATGTCTGAGGAAGACAAAGTCGGGCACATTCTAAAAGGAATCGCCCAGGATGTTTACAGTATTCTCATAACGAAAGACACCTTGACATCTGTCACCGATGTCATTCGTCATTGCCGCAATTTTGAGCAACTAAAGATGAGGCGCATCATGCCAAAGTTCGGCAGGCTGCCCAATGTGACGACCATCGCGAGCATAGACAGCAACCAGGCGCTTGATCTTGCAACAACAATCCAGCAGATCGTACGTGAAGAACTCGGCCTGTACGCGCAAGTGGCAAACCACCCAAGCACTCATCCTCCCTATCAGCCACCAGAGTTCGAGCGAAACGTTGCTTCATTCTCCTCGCACCTAGTGGCGGAGGGCTTTGAGGATTCTGATGCCACACCTCAGTATTAGCCACGTCTATACGATAGAAGCCCTGCCTATGACGCGCGATCACGACGAGCACAGCCACATTCTTATACTCAGGGTTCTCAGCCGGACTACGTCCCGCTGCGGCAAGGACAGTACCGACCCTACTACCAAGATGCGACTTACGGCGAATACAGTGGATTCCAGAGAATGGCAGAAACCCGTTCTTCGCCTGATAACGAATTTCCTCGCCGACAGCAGCGGCCCAGGATTCGTTCCAATGAATACAGTATAAACCGTGACCCTGCCGTGTGCTACAACTGTGGTTTCACTGGGCATATTGCTCGGTAATACCGCCAAGAACGCCGCCAATCACGAAGGACACCAGCCATGTCTTCGCCCCTAAGACCCGGTGCTTCATATGACCTGGGGACAACCGACTTGTTTCCAAGGGACCATTTTTTGCACGAGACCAGACGCAGTGAGTCGCCAGCATCAGAGCGGAGTTTTACACCACCATCCAACCGTTCTTGTCGCTCGCCGTCTCCTCTGCGTCGTTCTTCTCCGCCGCCGGGAAACTAGCATCCGCGGCCAATGGAGGTGAGGTCACCGGACGGTCTTTTCAAGATATACCTCTGCCTATTGTTATGATCAAAAACAAAACGAATGTGTTGATTGATGGAATACCGACGATGGCGTTAGTTGACACTGGGTTGACTGTGTCTGTGATGAGCCTCGCCTTCAGAAACCGCTTAGGTCGCAAAGTTATGTTTTCATGGGACGATACTATGACCTTTCGTGGTGTAGGCGGCGAGTGGCTTAATCCTTGTCGTGTATGTGCTGTCAGTGTTTCATTGGCTGGAAAAGTATTTGTATCGGAATTCCTGGTTCTACCTCGTTGTTCGCACGATGTCATTCTTGGTATCGATTTCCTGGAGCAATGCGGTGCTTCCGTTGACTGTGGTAGTGGGGAAATATCACTAAACAATTTGTTTCTACCGTCGCTTTCCGAAGAAGACTACCGTGGCGAAGACAGAAACACACTTAGTGTGATTGATGAAGTGATAGCACCATCTTGGTGCCTGACACCCGTTCGAGTCTCTTCCACAGCGGTTGATGATGCTTGTGTTGACCTCGTAGTGGGGCCTCTGCGCAAAAACTGTTTTAAGAAGAACATACTTGGGCCTTGTTCTGTTGTGGGCATGACGAAAGGAGTAGCAACATTGTGGGCGCTGAACTATTCTGCCACGCCGGTTGTGCTTCCTCGCGGGATGAAGATAGCTCTCTTTGATGAAGCCTCATGCAAGTCGATAGCAGCAATAGCTACGGACCTCCCCCCCCTCTTCCTCTGCTTGTGATATTCGCCATAATGAAGATCTAATGCTTGCTATGATCAGCAAGACTCTCAGTATGACGGAACGGCAAGCGCTGGTGCAGGTCCTTTTTTTTTTGAATTGAATTGAATTTTATTCATCAAGCGTGAACATGGAAAAGTGCATGGGTACAGATTCACTGGGAGGTCCCAAGGTAAGAACCGCAGGCGGGACCTCCCATGATGAAAAAAAAAGGTAATCATCATCAAGCAACACTGAAATACATTGTCAGCAAATAAACACAGCATAAAAAGAGAAAGATGAATAAAAAACAAAAGAAAACAAAAAAACCATTAGAATAATAAGCAGGAACACTAAAAAACAAGAAATAAATCGTCAATATCGTTATCGTCATCGTCAAAAAAAAATGTGGATATGAATACCACAACAAAAAAAGACATGATAATACAGTTACAATTCAATCAAACAGAAGGGCCTAACAAGAAAGTCTTTATTTTGGATTTAAAAACGCAAAGTGATTTAGAAGATTTATTATCATATCCCGGCATGTTGCTGCTTTCGACTTCAAAAATAGAGATGCACCCCTTCAGTTACCCTCGTCCCGCGCTCGTCACAGAATAGACACTGGCTCTGCACACCCAATCCGCCAAAAGCCCTACCGGGTGTCATCCTCTGAGCGCAAAGTTATCGCCGAACAAGTAAAGGACATGCTGAACAAAGGGGTCGTGCAACAGTCGCCCAGCCCGTGGGCAGCCCCGGTAATTCTTGTCAGGAAAAAGGATCGTTCCTGGAGATTCTGCGTAGATTACAGGCGTCTAAATACTGTGACGAAGAAAGATGTATATCCCTTACCACGGATTGATGACGTCATATATTGCTTGCATGCCGCTTCCTATTTTTCAACGCTTGATTTGCGGTCAGGTTATTGGCAAATACCTATGGAACCCGGCGACAAAGAAAAGACTGCTTTCATAACTCCGGATGGCTTATTTGAACCTAATGTCATGCCTTTTGGCCTTTGTAATGCTCCAGCCACCTTTGAAAGATTTATGGACACAGTATTACGAGGTCTAAAATGGGAGATATTCATGTGCTACCTTGATGATGTTGTGATCTTTGGCCGTACGTTTCAAGAACATAACAACCGTCTCAGTCTTGTTCTTGACTGAATCGAAAAAGCCGGGCTGGTTCTGAATTCTAAAAAATGTCGCTTTGGCGAACGTCAAACTCTCGTGCTGGGGCACTTGGTTGACAAGGATGGCGTCAGACCCGATCCTCGCAAGATAGAAGCAGTGAGCTCTTTTAAATCACCGCAGTCCGCCAAGAACTTCGCTCATTTGTCGGCCTATGCTCATATTTTCGTCGTTTTGTTCCACGATTTGCGGAGATCGTGTATCCACTGACAAACGTCTTGCGACAGGATGCAGCCTTCAACTGGACACCAGAGTGTGACGCCGCATTCTCACAACTTAAGTTTGTACTAACGTCAGCACCACTGTCGCGTCACTTCGATCCATCTTGCCCGACTGAGGTCCACACGGACGCTAGTGGTATCGGTGTAGGCGCGGTGCTTGAACAACGTCACAATGGCGCAGAGCATGTCGTGGCATATGCCAGCCGTTGCCAGAGCAAATCAGAACGCAATTACACAGTTACGGAACAGGAATGTCTGGCAGCTGTTTTCGCTGTACAAAAGTTTCGTTGTTATCTTTACGGGAGGCCATTTAAGATAATTACCGATCACCATTCGTTATGCTGGCTGGTCGGTTTGCGTGACCCCTCTGGCCGCCTCGCACGTTGGGCGCTGCGACTTCAGGAATACGACTTGACGGTGTCGTACAAGAGCGGCCGTCGTCACACTGACACAGACTGCCTCTCCCGGATTCCTCTTGCGACTACTGACTGCGATGCTGAGAAATTTGACGACTGCCTTGCTGCTGTTACAAGCACGTTCCCCAAAGCGGCTGATTTCCAGAGAGGACAACGCGACGATCTCAACTTGGATCCTCTTTTTGCCGCCGCACGTGCCTCCCAACACAGCGGTTGCTTTACGGTCCGAGACAAGTTGCTCTATAAAACTAACTACTCCAGACCTGGAGCACGTTTTCTTCTAGTTGTCCCCGAGAGCCTTCGCTCCGAGGTTCTACGTGCCATGCAAGACGATGCAACGTCCGGTCACTTCGGCTTCATTAGAACGCTGAACCGCACGCAGGAATGCTTTTACTGGCCCAAGATGTACGAAACGACGAAGCGTTACGTCGCTAGCTGCGAGACGTGCCAACGTCACAAGCGTCCGGCCACCACTACACCAGGTCCCCTTCAGCCGTTAACGCCACCTAGCACACCTTTTGAACAAGTAGGAATTGACATTATGGGTCCATTTCCGTTATCTAACAATAAGAAGCGCTGGATAATCGTCTGCGTAGATCATCTTACGCGGTATGCCGAAACCGCAGCTATTCCCTCTTTTACCGCTGCATCCGTGGTGGACTTCTCGCTTCACTCCGTTGTCCTTCGCCAACGCCCACCGTGTGTTATTATCAGCGACCGTGGCCGCCAGTTCACTGCCGATGCCGTTGAAGAATTACTACGCATGTACACGACACAGTTCCGTCATTCCACACCGTATCACCCACAGACAAAAGGCCTCGTTGAACGGACAAACAGGACGCTGACCAACATGCTTGTCATGTACGTTTCTTCCAATCATAAGAACTGGGATGAAGTGCTGCCTTTTATCACGTACGCGTACAACACGGCAAAACATGAAACAACGAACTTCAGCCCATTTTATCTGTTGTACGCAAGGTTGCCACTAAGCCCTCTAGACACTTTCTTACCCTTCATTCTACGCAATGACGACTCTGTATCAAACACCCTGTGCCTCGCGGAAGAAGGCCATCGAATCGCTCGTCTTCGTACTCTGGCCTCTCAACGTCGTTCGATGGAACGATACGACGACCGTCACGAACCAGTTTTATTCGAAAAAGGTGACTTGGTGTTACTTTGGACACCGCAACGCAAGCGTGGATTGTGTCAAAAGCTTCTGTCACGATATTCAGGCCCATTGTAGTTTTGGAGCGTCTAAGCCAGCTCACTTACGTAATAGCTCGTCTTTTGTCCAATGGTCAACGATCGAGCAGAACGCAGCTCACTCACGTGGCTCGCCTGAAACCTTTCCACCCTCCTTGTGCATCATAACTCGCCCTATGGGCTTCGTCTGCTTGCGGGAGAATGTACCAGACTAGAAAAGGGTAGAGAAGAGAAGCAGAGGAAGACGAAGAGTCTTATCACGGTCGCAGTGTGCTGCTGCAAACGACCATCGTTCACCTCCTGTAAATAAAACCATCTTATCACAGCTCGCTGTTACAATATTTATATTATTATTAATAGTAGTAGTAGTAGTAGTAGTAGTAATATTATTACAACTATTTTATAGACGTTACACATGAAACACGTTCGCAATCAGTTACGATAAATTGAAGAACGCAGTTACGGCAACACGAATGTCTCACTCATCTAACAAAACATCAATGAACGGTGGTTGTAGCAGCCATAACTTTATATCAAACAAAAACACAAGGGCGTAAAAGCGAAGAAACGTCCAAATTTAGTATTCCGGAAAAAGCGAAAGTCTGAGGTGGAGGCCGATGGTGGCATGCTCTTGAAATAACGACCACTGGGCTAAAAGTACTCACGCTGAAATTCGTTATTTGTGGGTCATTTGCAGTGAAACGTGCTTAGTCTAGAATGTATCACAAAAGTAGTAGTAGCATTCGTAGTTGTATAATAGTAGTAGAAGTACTAGTAGTAGTAGTAATATAAGTAGTATTAAATTGTTTACCAAGCTCTTATAGATTTAAACTAAGTGCCCGCATTTTTCATTTATACTTTCTCATTCCAAATAGCAAGCAGTCCAAGAAGCAGACCAGATGGGAGAGAGCAACTGAGAAGAAATCCACGCATTGCTGGAAGGGGGGGTCCGCCTATTACTGATTTTCTTTATCATCGTACGTATATTGTTCTTTTGTTTGCTTACATTTCGTGTTCATATACACTCTAAAAGTAATAAGAGAAAGTTGGTATTGAGCTCACTATTTGAAGGGAGTAACCAATTTGCCGTACTCATACTTTCGTTTTGTTGAAACTGCGAAAGGGCGAACTGTCACTTTTTTCATGTGGCTACTCCTGCTCCTACCGATACTCCCGAAAGACGCTAATATTACTTTTACGCAAAAGTAAAATCTCTTTGTTTTGCGTATATCTGTTTTCAGGATTTATAAATTTCTTATTACACGTACCATTCGTATACAAGCATCGCACTTTTAAAAAAATCAGAAATTGTGGAAAAAACACACACGAATCGAACTGGCGATTGCTGTGTCAGCGTACGCTAGCCAGTGCACCAAACCTGGCTGCGTCACCGTCTGATGGAAACTAAGGTTATGGGGCACCGATCAGTCTTTGTTGTTTCTGGCGCATTATAATGCGCTAGAAACAGCAAATACTCATCGCAAAGCAAAGACTCAATAAAAGTTTTACACTATAGTGTAAAAATTTTATACATGCACACAGGGCAGCCCTCCCCTATATTCCCTTCAAATGATAAAAGTGTGCCTTGCGAATTTTGCAGCGCATTATGTGTGGCAGCGTCAGTGGTACACGACATCTATCTATCTATCTATCTATCTATCTATCTATCTATCTATCTATCTATCTATCTATCTATCTATCTATCTATCTATCTATCTATTTATCTATCTATCTATCTATCTATCTATTTATCTATCTATCTATCTATCTATCTATTTATCTATTTATCTATCTATTTATTTATTTATATATTTATCTATCTAATTATGTATTTATCTACTTATCTATTTATCTATCTATTTATCTATTTATTTATTTATTTATTTATTTATTTATCTGGTTATCTATTTATTTATCTATTTATCTATTTATCTATCTATCTATCTATCTATCTATCTATCTATTTATCTATCTTTCTCTCTTTCTTTCTATCTATCATTCTCTCTTTCTTTCTATCTATCTTTCTCTCTTTCTATCTTTCTCTCTTTCTATCTTTCTCTTCTCTATCTTTCTCTCTTTCTTTCTATCTATCTTCTATCTTTCTCTCTTCTTTCTTCTTTCTATCTATCTTTCTTTCTTTCTTCTATAAGAGATGGTAACACGAAACTTATGTAATGCATTTGATAATTTTGATGGTAAAACCTGTAATATATATTCATACTACATTCACCTCAGGTGAATGCCTATTTTCGTGCACATCAAACTAACGAACCTGCCGTAAGTGCGCCATGCGTATGACAAGTATGTCATGCTGCAAATTACTGTGATGAACAATGGTGGTATCAATGTGATTGTGAAACACTGGTGTGCTCATTGTTGTGTTGTGCACTAGTGTGGTGTCGAGAATAATGTGAACACGGCCACGTGACGTGACAACTGCACCTCACAACGGACACGTGCGTCTCAAAAAAAAAAAACAGGACGACGTTGGCAGGGCAGAACGCGTGGTGAGCGGTCGAGGGAAATAAGACGAGAGCCAATTAGAAGGGGGCAGGATTCCTGGGAATATGAACGCACGTAACAGGATCATTACTGTCGGCTTACAAACTCGACCACGAAGGGCCCGACAGCGTCGAAAAGTCTCTTCATATGTCCGAGTGGCTGGTCTTAGCCAATGATGCTGAAGCTGTTTGCTTACGACAGGCTAAGTGCGCACAAGGCTCCCCGCTGGGTGCGTGGGCGTGGACTCGTTAAGCCTGAGAGCGCACCTTTCGATGACCTCTGCGTCGTCTGTCTTCCTCATTCGTTTGAAAAGCGTCCTCGCCGTCGACACAGCCACGCACCAATGAGTTCATCGCTCCACTCCACTCAAGCAATCACCAGAAATATGCGCGCTGGTGGCCTTTATTCGCAAAGCAATGACCCCTTATGTCATCTCATTTTCCGGGTGACCGATTTCTTACGCCAAAACGCACCGGTTTCTGGGCATCATTATCGATAGAGGTTTCTGTTGGAGTCCGCATGTAACCTATATGAAGAAGCGCCTGACCGCTATTTCCCAACTGTTCACGTTCCTGGCAAGAAAGACATGGGGGATGTCAGTAGACGCAATGATGGAGCTCTAAAGAGCCCTGTTTCTCGGTTTCCTCAGATATAGCTTGCCCGTGCTTAGCAATACCTGCAAGACCAATATTCGTGTTCTACAGGCAGTACAAGCGCAAGAATTGAGAGTGTGCCTCGGTCTTCCCAGATGTACGTCAACAAAAGCAGCAATTGCCATTGCTGGTGACTATCCGATACAAACTCACATTGTTGTAGAAGTCCTGAGAACGCACATCAGACACTTCGCACGTGCTACCTGTGATCACCTTGCACTGTTGCCTTCAGAGAGGCGCCAGGCATCGTTCGCCAAAATCATTGTGAAATACAACGATAAACTTCCATCGGGCTTCACTCCTGCATCTAAACCATTCATACCCCCTTGGTGTCTTATTCGACTTACAGTGCATCTTAGTGTACCAGGGATCCGGAGGAAATCTGAGCTTTCGTCGCCCGTGCTGAAACAACTGTCTCTTCTTTTTTTGCACGGGAAATATTCAGACAGCATACATGTATACACCGATGGTTCCACGAACCGCCAGTGTTCGTCAGGGGCAGCAGTTGTCCCAGCAAGAGGTGTTACGATCAGCTTTAGAACTGACCACTCTACGGCATCTACAGCAGCGGAACTTTGTGTGGTCAATCGGAAACCACCGCAACAATGGTCAATTTTCAGCGACTCAAGGGCTGCCCTACAATCTGTGCTCTCAGCACTGCGTTGCGGGCCATACGAACAGCTTGCTTTTGAAATTCGATGCCTTCTTCACACTTCACACGAGAAAGGGCATCATGTGACGCTTCAATGGCTGCCAAGTCTTTGCGGCATCATAGGGAACGAACATGCCAATACTGCCGCGCGGGCAGCCTTTGAAGAAACACAAGAATAAGCTATACCACTTTCGCGGATGGATGCTGCCAGTAATCTTCGACGACTTGCGCGTGAAATCACGTTTTCACTATGGTGCCCACCAAGCATCGATACGAATCGTCAACACCACCTGGTATCTTTGATGGCTCTCCGCATACCCACTGAATTCGACCGAAGAGAAGCCACCCTTCTTCATCGCTTATGGCTAGCAGTGGCATTTACAAAATCTTATTTCTTTGTCATAGGAATGGCCGACAATGCTATGTGCGATGCCTGTCATTGCGAAGAGGTGCTATACCACATCCTGTGTGACTCTCCGTTGTATGAAATCTAGAGACAGTCAATGGCGTCCGCTTTTTCGCGCATCGACAACAGCCAAATGTCTGTGGACACTATTCTGTCAAGTGCCCAAGAGAAGAAATTGCAACAGAAGGTGACGAAAGCTATGTTGAAATTCCTACGCGACACGGACATGAACAAGCAGCTGTAATAGCAATGTAACACACCGCGAAAGACAAGGCTGCACTATGACTGAGTGTGCGCGCGTGTGCTGCCGAATGCGCTGTGTTTTTCTCTTCCCTCTCTGCCCTCTATCTTTCATCTCCCCCATCCCTCTCCCATGCGCAGGGTAGCAAACCGGCTGCCTATAGGCTGGTTAACCTCCCTGCTGTTCTTTTTCCCCTATTTTCCTTCCTTCCTTCCACTCAAACATATAAACAACTGGTTACAGTAGCATTTTTTTTAGCGGTCCGCATGGCCTTATTCGTATATCACCCGCCACAGGGACAATAAAACGCTAATAACTGGACCAGCTTTGTTCCGTTTACTTGTTGCTTTTTTGATTTTCCAGTTTGTCTTGAGGTTGAGTTGTTGATTGTGTAAAAATGGCTGCCTCAATAAAAATAACCACAACTGTAAAATCAGCATTACAACTTGGCATTCGCGACAGGACACCAACCTTGATTTGATTGCCGATTGCAGGTATATTCTGATGAGACAGGTTAAGCGGAGAGTCCTGGTGCATCTGCAGGTACGACAATGGTCGTGAACTCGGGGCCCCATTATTAGGGCGCCTTGAGGCAGGGACATTCGTGACCATGGGGAGATGTTTTCTAACAACCACGGCAGGGTGCCTTTCTTAGGGGCTGTGGTGCAAAGGGACCCCTCTAGTAGCTTCAGTTCAGTGCAGGGTGTTCGGAGAGCACCAGCCAGCCTAGGTGCCACCGCAACTGGGCTTTGGTTTTCTTGAAAAATGATTTTATATTCAGAGTAGCCATGCCAAAGGTGTTGATGGCGGGGCCAACGGACCGGAATGTCACCAACTAAAGATTGCATCGCTATGCAAGCGGGGAGCCCTTAGATGTCAGGTGAACTTTCTCCGCTGTGACCTCGCTCTTAGCCATGGCAGCTCCGCGGCCAACAACACGTTGCCCATTGCGCCGATCGAGGAGGTCGGGAGAGCCATGATCTGGGGTCGAGGGTCTACCCAAGATTGATTACATGTGCACGCAACAACCTGCAGTGTTCAGCCAGTTGCGAAACACGAATGAACTAGAAACCTCCCTGAACGGCCTAATATCAATGGCTTCTAAGCTGGGGCACATACTCCACTAGAATACAGAAGGAGCGAACAACTCCTGTCACTGGATCAAATCTGTTGGACTATATCATAAAGAATGCATTCCTATATCCTGGTCATAGAGACGTAAAAATGCCGGAGCTTACTATTCAGCCAGCCGATTCAGCACTGTTTGCATTGCGCAAACTATGCTATAAACCTTCCTTCCACGCAGTCCAGTGGCAGAAAAGACCATGTACATTCCTGTGAACGCTGATCAAATGTCGCGTGCTCCCCCGATAGGTCACAGAGGCTCACCACGAACCTCCAGCGTGGATAATTTAGGGATGTTTACGGGGACAGCCTTAAAAGATGGCCTACAAGCTCACTCATAACATAAGAGCCCTGCTTTTATTATTATCACATGCCATTTACGTTCGCTATACACAAATGTCTCATCATAGCAACGTAAGTACTTATTTGTTCAGTCTACTCAGGCGAGCACCCCGATACCATGTGATGTGAATGATGCGCATCACACGCTAGTCATATACTGCATGATTGTTGAGCCGGTGGCATATTTTGGCGTTGGGATCTTTCCCCACTATACCAACTGTGGTATAATATTAACGAAGTGGCAACAAGATGAACTTGTGCGGACAGGTTCACTACGCAATGTTTTGTAGCAAAATATTGTTGCCCAATATTGCTTTTTCTATTCCTGCTGGTCGCTGTATCGAAAACATCAGCACCCAAACACCTTTCGAAGCCGAGCCAGACTTAAGGTTTAAGTCAAATTGATGCCAGGTCATGCAAAAGTACTACACGCATTCCTCAGACTTTCTAATCAATTGCTCTCCAATCTACTGTGCATCAGCGACCGACCAACACTATCGAAGAGATCAAGCTGTACCATTTTTATAGCGACAAAACTGAGCTCGTGGCTGTGAAGACAAAACCAATGGAGTACTTCCACGTAATAGTTTCAATAGATTGAGAGAGGAGAAATCATTTCAGCAGGGTGGCTGACAAGTGTCGAAGGCTGGACCCGTCTCTGACGAAAGCACAATGTCAACTTTGGCATGTTAGCCTCAAGCAGGATAATGTTGACGTCGTGTTCCTTGGTCTGCATCCATAAAAGTTTGGCAGAACCCACGTACAGCCGATATCGATTATATGCAAAGCACGAATGAGGAAGGTTGATATGTCACGTTAAATTCAGCACAACGTTATGATTCAGACGTAAATTATGCCGTACATCACGTTCATGTCAGTGTTATCATATTTCGGCTTGTCATTTACCTTCGTCGTCTATTCACGTCACGTGATTCCAAATTTTTTATATGTGGAGCTATATTGAAACGGCAGCGAGCGTGCTATGAGCGTAGCACGTAGTCATGTCGTACATGACACGCATGCTATGATTATCATACTTAGATGGCTCATTCAACCTTCGTCGTCTATTCACGTCACTCGATACCAAATATGGTGTAGTGAAGAAGAGGAGCTTCAGCGGCATTTCTCGGCGCATCAGGGGCATCGCCATCAGCATAAGCTCGTGCTTGCTGCGCTTGGCCGGACGCTGCTGACTGCTTCGCTTTCTGCGTTCTGCGCTGCAAATAAACCCCGTTACAAGTGGTGGAGGTGCTGGGTTTCGATCACCCTGGAGCTTCGGAATCGCATTTTACCATCCATTATGCCTA
>NW_023609218.1:0-15567 GCF_013339725.1 Rhipicephalus microplus
GACCATGGTGAGAGTGGAGCACGACTGTCTCCGTGACGCAATCGGCTAGCGCGTTCGGCTGTTAACGGAAAGGTTGGAGGTTCGAGCCCTCCCGAGAGCGGTGTGTCTCTTTTTTTCTTTGCGCTGATAGCTTTGTAGAATTGTTCTGACGGTGGTGAGAGTGGAGCACGACTAGCTCCGTGGCGCAATGGGCTAGCGTGTTCGGCTCTTAACCAGAAGGTTGGAGGTTCGAGCCCTCCCGAGAGCGGTGTGTCTCTTTTTTTCTTCGCCCTGATAGCTTTGGAGAAATGTTCTGACCGTGATGAGAGTAGAACACGACTATCTCCTTGGCGCAATTGGCTAGCGCGTTCAGCTGTTAACCAAAAGTTTGGAGGTTCGAGCCCTCCTGAGAGCGGTGTGTCTCTTTTTTTCTTTGCGCTGATAGCTTTGGAGAAATGTTCTGAGGGTGGTGAGAGTGGAGCACGAATATCTCCGTGGCGCAATTGGCTAGCGCGTTATGCTGTGAACCAAAACGTTAGAGGTTCGAGCCCTCCCGAGAGCGGTGTGTCGCTTTTTTGCGCTGGTAGCTTTGGAGAAATGTTCTGACGGTGGTGAGAGTGGAGCATGACTATCTCCGTGGCGCAATTGGCTAGCGCGTTCAGCTGTTAACCAAAAGGTTGGAGGTTCGAGCCCTCCCGAGAGCAGTGTGTCGCTTTTTTTCTTTGCGCTGATAGCTTTGGAGAAATGTTCTGATGGTGGTGAGAGTAGAGCACAACTATTTCCTTGGCGCAATTGGCTAGCGCGTTCAGCTGTTACCCAAAAGTTTGGAGGTTCGAGCCCTCCCGAGAGCGGTGTGTCTCTTTTTTCTTTGCGCTGACAGCTGTGGAGAAATGTTCTGATGGTGATGAGAGTAGAGCACGACTATCTCCTTGGCGCAATCGGCTAGCGCGTTCAGCTGTTAACCAAAAGTTTGGAGGTTCGAGCCCTGCCATGAGCGGTGTGTCGCTTTTTTTCTTTGCGTTGCTACCTTTGGAGAAATGTTCTGACCGTGATGGGAGTAGAACACGACTATCTCCTTGGCGCAATCGGCTAGCGCGTTCAGCTGTTAACCAAAAGTTTGGAGGTTCAAGCCCTGCCAAGAGCGGTGTGTCGCTTTTTTTCTTTGCGTGCTACCTTTGGAGAAATGTTCTGACCATGGTGAGAGTGGAGCACGACTGTCTCCGTGACACAATCGGCTAGCGTGTTCGGCTCTTAACTAGGAGGTTGGAGGTTCGAGCCCTCCCGAGAGCGGTATGTCTCTTTTTTTCTTCACCCTGATAGCTTTGGAGAAATGTTCTGACCGTGATGAGAGTAGAGCACGACTATTTCCTTGGCGCAATTGGCTAGCGCGTTCAGCTGTTAACCAAAAGGTTGGAGGGTCGAGCCCTCCCGAGAGCGGTGTGTCTTTTTTTCTTCGCCCTGAAAGCTTTGGAGAAATGTTCTGACCGTGGTGAGAGTAGAGCACGACTATCTCCTTGGCGCAATTGGCTAGCGCGTTCAGCTGTTAACCAAAAGGTTGGAGGTTCGAGCCCTGCCATGAGTGGTGTGTCGCTTTTTTTCTTTGCGCTGATACCTTTGGAGAAATGTTCTGACCATGGTGAGAGTGGAGCATGACTGTCTCCGTGACGCAATTGGCTAGCGCGTTCGGCTGTTAACGGAAAGGTTGGAGGTTCGAGCCCTCCTGAGAGCGGTGTGTCTCTTTTTTTCTTTGCGCTGATAGCTTTGGAGAAATGTTCTGAGGGTGGTGAGAGTGGAGCACGAATATCTCCGTGGCGCAATCAGCTAGTGCGTTCGGCTGTGAACCAAAACGTTAGAGGGTCGAGCCCTCCCGAGAGCAGTGTGTCGCTTTTTTTCTTTGCGCTGATACCTTTGGAGAAATGTTCTGACCATGGTGAGAGTGGAGCATGACTGTCTCCGTGACGCAATTGGCTAGCGCGTTCGGCTGTTAACGGAAAGGTTGGAGGTTCGAGCCCTCCCGAGAGCGGTGTGTCTCTTTTTTTCTTTGCGCTGATAGCTTTTAGAAATGTTCTGATGGTGGTGAGAGTGGAGCACGACTAGCTCCGTGGCGCAATGGGCTACCGTGTTCGGTTCTCAACCAGAAGGGTGGAGGTTCGAGCCCTCCCGAGAGCGGTGTGTCTCTTTTTTTCTTCGCCCTGATAGCTTTGAAGAAATGTTCTGACCGTAATGAGAGTAGAGCACGACTATTTCCTTGGCGCAATTGGCTAGCGCGTTCAGCTGTTAACCAAAAGGTTGGAGGGTCGAGCCCTCCCGAGAGCGGTGTGTCGCTTTTTTCATTGCGCTGACAGCTGTGGAGAAATGTTCTGATGGTGATGAGAGTAGAGCACGACTATCTCCTTGGCGCAATCGGCTAGCGCGTTCAGCTGTTAACCAAAAGTTTGGAGGTTCGAGCCCTGCCATGAGTGGTGTGTCGCTTTTTTTCTATGCAATGCTACCTTTGGAGAAATGTTCTGACCATGGTGAGAGTGGAGCACGACTGTCTCCGTGACGCAATCGGCTAGCGCGTTCAGCTGGTAACGGAAAGTTTGGAGGTTCGAGCCTGCCATGAGCGGTGTGTCGCTTTTTTTTCTTTGCGTTGCTACCTTTGGAGAAATGTTCTGACCATGGTGAGAGTGGAGCACGACTGTCTCCGTGACGCAATCGGCTAGCGCGTTCGGCTGTTTAACGGAAAGGTTGGAGGTTCGAGCCTCCGAGAAAGCGGTGTGTCTTTTTTTCCTTTGCGCTGATAGCTTTGTAGAATTGTTCTGACGGTGGTGATGAGGGGGCACGACTAGCTCCGTGGCGCAATGGGCTAGCGTGTCGGCTCTTAACCAGAAGGTTGGAGGTTCGAGCCCTCCCGAGAGGTGGTTGTGTCTCTTTTTTTCTTCGCCCTGATAGCTCTGGAGAAATGTTCTGACGGTGGTGAGAGTGGAGCACGACTTATCTCCGTGGCGCAATGGGCTAGCGGTTCAGGCTTTTAACCAAAAAGGTTGGAGGTTCGAGCCTCCGAGAGCTGTGTGTCTCTTTTTCTTTGCGCTGATAGCTGTGGAGAAATGTTCTGATGGTGATGAGAGTAGAGCACGACTATCTCCTTGGCGCAATCGGCTAGCGCGTTCAGCTGTTAACCAAAAGTTTGGAGGTTCGAGCCCTGCCATGAGTGGTGTGTCGCTTTTTTTCTATGCAATGCTACCTTTGGAGAAATGTTCTGACCATAGTGAGAGTGGAGCACGACTGTCTCCGTGACGCAATCGGCTAGCGCGTTCAGCTGGTAACGGAAAGTTTAGAGATTCGAGCCCTGCCATGAGCGGTGTGTCGCTTTTTTTATTGCGTTGCTACCTTTGGAGAAATGTTCTGACTATGGTGAGAGTGGAGCACGACTGTCTCCGTGACGCAATCGGCTAGCGCGTTCGGCTGTTAACGGAAAGGTTGGAGGTTCGAGCCTTCCCGAAAGCGGTGTGTCTCTTTTTTCCTTTGCGTTATAGCTTTGTAGAATTGTTCTGACGGTGGTGAGAGTGGAGCACGACTAGCTCCGTGGCGCAATGGGCTAGCGTGTTCGGCTCTTAACCAGAAGGTTGGAGGTTCGAGCCCTCCCGAGAGTGGTGTGTCTCTTTTTTTCTTCGCCCTGAAAGCTTTGGAGAAATGTTCTGACGGTGGTGAGAGTGGAGCACGACTAGCTCCGTGGCGCAATGGGCTAGCGTGTTCGGCTCTTAACCAGAAGGTTGGAGGTTCGAGCCCTCCCGAGAGTGGTGTGTCTCTTTTTTTCTTTGCGCTGATAGCTTTGGAGAAATGTTCTGAGGGTGGTGAGAGTGGAACACGACTATCTCCGTGACGCAATTGGCTAGCGCGTTCAGCTGTTAACCAAAAGGTTGGAGGTTCCAGCCATGCCATGAGTGGTGTGTCACTTTTATTCTTTGTGCTGATACCTTTGGAGAAATGTTCTGACGATGGTGAGAGTGGAGCACGACCATCTCCTTGGCGCAATTGGTTAGCGCGTTCAGCTGTTACCCAAAAGTTTGGAGGTTCGAGCCCTCCCGAGAGCGGTGTGTCTCTTTTTTCTTTGCGCTGACAGCTGTCGAGAAATGTTCTGATGGTGATGAGAGTAGAGCACGACTATCTCCTTGGCGCAATCGGCTAGCGCGTTCAGCTGTTAACTAAAAGTTTGGAGGTTCGAGCCCTGCCAAGAGCGGTGTGTCGCTTTTTTTCTTTGCGTTGCTACCTTTGGAGAAATGTTCTGACCATGGTGAGAGTGGAGCACGACTGTCTCCGTGACGCAATCGGCTAGCGTGTTCGGCTCTTAACTAGAAGGTTGGAGGTTCGAGCCCTCCCGAGAGCGGTATGTCTCTTTTTTTCTTCACCCTGATAGCTTTGGAGAAATGTTCTGACCGGGATGAGAGTAGAACACGACTATCTCCTTGGCGCAATTGGCTAGCGCGTTCAGCTGTTAACCAAAAGGTTGGAGGGTCGAGCCCTCCTGAGAGCGGTGTGTCTTTTTTTCTTTGCGCTGATAGCTTTGGAGAAATGTTCTGAGGGTGGTGAGAGTGGAACACGACTATCTCCGTGACGCAATTGGCTAGCGCGTTCAGCTGTTATCCTAAAGGTTGGAGGTTCGAGCCATGCCATGAGTGGTGTGTCGCTTTTATTCTTTGCGCTGATACCTTTGGAGAAATGTTCTGACCATTGTGAGAGTGGAGCATGACGGTTCCCGTGACGCAATTGGCTAGCGCGTTCGGCTGTTGACGGAAAGGTTGGAGTTTCGAGCCTCCCGGGAGCAGTGTGTCTCTTTTTTTCTTTGCGCTGATAGCTTTGGAGAAATGTTCTGACGGTGGTGAGAGTGGAGCACGACTGTCTCCGTGGCGCGGTGTGGCTAGCGCGTTCGGCTGTTAACTGAAAGGTTCGAGTGGTTTCACCAACAAGCCCACATCGCCACTCTTGTCGAAAGGTTGGAGGTTCGAGGCCTCCCGGGAGAGCTGTGTCGCTTTTTTTGCGGTGAGAGCTATGGAGAAATGTGCCGACGGTGGTTAGAGTGAAGCACGACTGTCTCCGTGGTGCATTTGGCTAGTGCAATCGGCTGTTAACCGAAAAGTTGGAGGTTCGAGCCCTCCCGGAAGCGGTGTGTCACTTTTTTTCTTTGCGCTGATACCTTTGGAGAAATGCTCTAACCGTGGTGAGAGTGGAGCACGACTGTCTCCCTGGCGCAATAGGCTAGCGCGTTCGGCAGTTAACCGAAAGGTTGGAGGTTCGAGCCCTCCTGGGAGCGGTGTGTCGCTTTCTTTCCTTCACGCTGATAGCTTTGGAGAAATGTTCTCACGGTGGTGAGAGTGGAGCAGGACTATCTGCGGGGCGCAATTGGCTGGCGCGTTCAGCTGTTAACCAAAACGTTGGAGGTTCGAGCCCTGCCATGAGTGGTGTGTCGCTTCTGGCTTTGCACTGATACCTTTGGAGAAATGTTCTGATTATGGTGAGAGTGGAGCACGACTGTCTCCGTGACGCAATTGGCTAGCGCGTTCGGCTGTTAACGGAAAGGTTGGAGGTTCGAGCCCTCTCATGAGTGGTGTGTCGCTTTTTTTCTTTGCGCTGATAGATTTGGAGAATTGTTCTGATGGTGGTGAGAGTTGAGCACAAATATCTCCGGGGCGCAATTGGTTAGCGCGTTCAGCTGTTAACCAAAATTTTGGAGGGTCGAACCCTCCCAAGAGCGGTGTGTCGCTTTTTGTCTTTGCGCTGATACCTTTGGAGAAATGTTCTGACCACGGTGAGAGTGGAGCATGACTGTCTCCGTGACGCAATTGGCTAGCGCGTTCGGCTGTTAACGGAAAGGTTGGTGGTTCGAGCCCTCCTGGGAGCAGTGTGGCGCTTTCCTTCCTTCAAGCTGATAGCTTTGGAGAAATGTTCTCACGGTGGTGAGAGTGGAGCACGACTATCTCCGTGGCGCAATGGACTAGCGTGTTCGGCAGTTAACCGAAAGGTTGGAGGTTCGAGCCCTCCTGGGAGCGGTGTGTCGCTTTCCTTCCTTCACGCTGATAGCTTTGGAGAAATGTTCTCACTGTGGTGAGAGTGGAGCACAACTATCTCCGTGACGCAATTGGCTAGCGCGTTCAGCTGTTAACCAAAAGGTTGGAGGTTCGAGCCCTGCCATGAGTGATGTGTCGCTTTTTTTCTTTGCGCTGATACCTTTGGAGAAATTTTCTGACCATGGTGAGAGTGGAGCACGACTGTCTCCGTGACGCAATCGGCTAGCGCGTTCGGCTGTTAACGGAAAGGTTGGAGGTTCGAGCCCTCCCGAGAGCGGTGTGTCTCTTTTTTTCTTTGCGCTGATAGCTTTGTAGAAATGTTCTGACGGTGGTGAGAGTGGAGCACGACTAGCTCCGTGGCGCAATGGGCTAGCGTGTTCGGCTGTTAACCAGAAGGTTGGAGGTTCGAGCCCTCCCGAGAGCGGTGTGTCTTTTTTTCTTTGCGCTGATAGCTTTGGAGGAATGTTCTGACGGTGATGAGAGTGGAGCACGACTATCTCCTTGGCGCAATCGGCTAGCGCGTTCAGCTGTTAACCAAAAGTTTGGAGGTTCGAGCCCTGCCATGAGTGGTGTGTCGCTTTTTTTCTTTGCATTGCTACCTTTGGAGAAATGTTCTGACAATGGCGAGAGTGGAGCACGACTGTCTCCGTGACGCAATTGGCTAGCGCGTTCGGCTGTTAACGGAAAGGTTGGAGGTTCGAGCCCTCCCGAGAGCAGTGTGTCTCTTTTTTTCTTTGCGCTGATAGCTTTGGAGAAATGTTCTGAGGGTGGTGAGAGTGGAGCACGAATATCTCCGGGGCGACATCGGCTAGCGCGTTCGGCTGTGAACCAAAACGTTAGTGGTTCGAACCCTCCCGGAAGCGGTGTGTCACTTTTTTTCTTTGCGCTGATACCTTTGGAGAAAAGCTCTAACCGTGGTGAGAGTGGAGCACGACTGTCTCCCTGGCGCAATTGGCTAGCGTGTTTGGCTCTTAACCAGAAGGTTGGAGGTTCGAGCCCTCCCAAGAGCGGTCTGTCTCTTTTTTTCTTCGCCCTGATAGCTTTTGAGAAATGTTCTGACCGTGATGAGAGTAGAGCACGACTATTTCCTTGGCGCAATTGGCTAGCTGCGTTCAGCGTTTAACCAAAAAGGTTGGAGGGTCGAGCCCTCCCGAGAGCAGTGTGTCCGCTATTTTTTTTTTGCGCTGGACAGCTGTGGAGAAATGTTGTCTGATGGTGATGAGAGTAGAGCACGACTACCTCCTTGGCGCAATCGGGCTAGCGCGTTCAGGCTGTCTAACTACAGTATTGGAGGTTCGCGCCCTGCCAAGAAGCGGTGTGTCGCTTTTTTTCTTCTGCGTTGCTACCTTGGTGAGAAATGCTTCTGACCATGGTGAGAGTAGAGCCGACTGTCCCCGATGACGCAATTCGGCTAGCGTGTTCGGCTCTTAAATAGACAGGTTGGAGGTTCGAGCCCTCCCAGAGAAGCCGGTATGTCTCTTTTTTTCTCACCCTGATAGCATTATGGAGGGAAATGTTCTGACCGGGATGAGAGTAGGAACACGACTATCTCCTGGCCGAATTGGCTAGCGCTTTCAGCTGTTAACCCAAAAGGTTGGAGGGTCGAGCCTCCTGAGAGCGGTGTGTCTCTTTTTTTCTTTGCGCTGATAGCTTTGGAGAAATGTTCTGAGGGTGGTGAGAGTGGAACACGACTATCTCCGTGACGCAATTGGCTAGCGCGTTCAGCTGTTACCCTAAAGGTTGGAGGTTCGAGCCATGCCATGAGTGGTGTGTCGCTTTTATTCTTTGCGCTGATACCTTTGGAGAAATGTTCTGACCATGGTGAGAGTGGAGCATGACTGTTCCCGTGACGCAATTGGCTAGCGCGTTCGGCTGTTGACGGAAAGGTTGGAGTTTCGAGCCTCCCGGGAGCAGTGTGTCTGTTTTTTTCTTTGCGCTGATAGCTTTGGAGAATTGTTCCGAGGGTGGTGAGAGTGGAGCACGAATATCTCCGTGGCGCAATTGGCTAGCGCGTTATGCTGTGAACCAAAACGTTAGAGGTTCGAGCCCTCCCGAGAGCGGTGTGTCGTTTTTTTGCGCTGATAGCTTAGGAGAAATGTTATTTTGGTGGTGAGAATAGAGCACAACCATTTCCTTGGCGCAATTGGCTAGCGCGTTCAGCTGTTACCCAAAAGTTCGGAGGTTCGAGCCCTCCCGAGAGCGGTGTGTCTCTTTTTTCTTTGCGCTGACAGCTTTGGAGAAATGTTCTGATGGTGATGAGAGTAGAGCACGACTATCTCCTTGGCGCAATCGGCTAGCGCGTTCAGCTGTTAACCAAAAGTTTGGAGGTTCGAGCCCTACCATGAGCGGTGTGTCGCTTTTTTTCTTTGCATTGCTACCTTTGGAGAAATGTTCTGACCAAGGTGAGAGTGGAGCACGACTGTCTCCATGACGCAATCGGCTAGCGCGTTCGGCTGTTAACAGAAAGGTTAGAGGTTCGAGCCTTCCGAGAGCAGTGTGTCTCTTTATTTCTTTACGCTAATAGCTTTGGAGAAATGTTCTGAGGGTGGTGAGAGTGGAGCACGAATATCTCCGTTGCGCAATTGGCTAGCGTGTTATGCTGTGAACCAAAACGTTAGAGGTTCGAGCCCTCCTGAGAGCGGTGTGTCTCTTTTTTTCTTTGCGCTGATAGCTTTGGAGAAATGTTCTGAGGGTGGTGAGAGTGGAACACGACTATCTCCGTGACGCAATTGGCTAGCGCGTTCAGCTGTTAACCAAAAGGTTGGAGGTTCCAGCCATGCCGAGAGTGGTGTGTCTCTTTTTTTCTTCGCCCTGATAGCTTTGGAGAAATGTTCTGACCGTGATGAGAGTAGAACACGACTATCTCCTTGGCGCAATTGGCTAGCGCGTTCAGCTGTTAACCAAAAGGTTGGAGGGTCGAGCCCTCCTGAGAGCGGTGTGTCTCTTTTTTTCTTTGCGCTGATAGCTTTGGAGAAATGTTCTGAGGGTGGTGAGAGTGGAACACGACTATCTCCGTGACGCAATTGGCTAGCGCGTTCAGCTGTTAACCAAAAGGTTGGAGGTTCGAGCCCTCCCGAGAGCGGTGTGTCTCTTTTTTTCTTCGCCCTGATAGCTTTGGAGAAATGTTCTGACCGTGATGAGAGTAGAACACGACTATCTCCTTGGCGCAATTGGCTAGCGCGTTCAGCTGTTAACCAAAAGGTTGGAGGGTCGAGCCCTCCTGAGAGCGGTGTGTCTCTTTTTTCTTTGCGCTGATAGCTTTGGAGAAATGTTCTGACGGTGATGAGAGTAGAGCACGACTATCTCCGTGACGCAATTGGCTAGCGCGTTCAGCTGTTAACCAAAAGGTTGGAGGTTCGAGCCATGCCATGAGTGGTGTGTCGCTTTTATTCTTTGCGCTGATACCTTTGGAGAAATGTTCTGACCATGGTGAGAGTGGAGCATGACTGTCTCCGTGACGCAATTGGCTAGCGCGTTCGGCTGTTAACGGAAAGGTTGGAGTTTCGAGCCTCCCGGGAGCAGTGTGTCTCTTTTTTCTTTGCGCTGATAGCTTTGGAGAAATGTTCTGAGGGTGGTGAGAGTGGAGCACGAATATCTCCGTGGCGCAATTGGCTAGCGCGTTATGCTGTGAACCAAAACGTTAGAGGTTCGAGCCCTCCCGAGAGCTGTGTGTCGCTTTTTTTTCTTGCATTGCTACCTTTGGAGAAATGTCTGACCATGGTGAGAGTGGAGCATGACTGTCTCCGTGACGCAATCGGCTAGCGCGTTCGGCTGTTAACGGAAAGGTTGGAGGTTCGAGACCTCCTGGGAGCGGTGTGTCGCTTTCCTTCCTTCACGCTGATAGCTTTGGAGAAATGTTCTCACGGTGGTGAGAGTGGAGCACGACAATCTCCGTGGCGCAATGGACTAAGCGTGTTCGGCAGTTAACCGAAGGTGGAGGTTCGAGCCCTCCTGGGAGCGGTGTGTCTCTTTTTCTTCGCCCTGAAAGCTTTGGAGAAATGTTCGACCGTGGTGAGAGTAGAGCACGACAATCTCCGTGGCGCAATGGACTAGCGTGTTCGGCAGTTAACCGAAAGGTTGGAGGTTCGAGCCCTCCTGGGAGCGGTGTGTCTCTTTTTTCTTCGCCCTGATAGATTTGGAGAAATGTTCTGATGGTGGTGAGAGTGGAGCACGAATATCTTCGGGGTGCTGGCTAGCGCGTTCAGCTGTAACCAAAAGTTTGGAGGTTCGAGCCTTGCCATGAGTGGTGTGTCGCTTTTTTTTCTTTGCATTGCTACCTTTGCAGAAATGTTCTGACAATGGCGAGAGTAGAGCACGACTGTCTCCGTGGCAGAATTGGTTAGCGCGATCAACTGTTAACTGAAAGGTTGGAGGTTCGAGCCCTACCGGGAGCAGTGTGTCGCTTTTTTTCTTTGTGCTGATAGCTTTTGAGAAATGTTCTGAGGGTGGTGAGAGTTGAGCACAACCATCTTCTTGGCTCCATTGGCTCGCGCGTTCGGCTGTGAACCGAAACTCTGGATGTTCGAGCCCTCCACAGAGCGGTGTGTCTCTTTTTTTTCTTTGATCTGATAGCTTTGGAGGAATGTTCTGACCATGGTGAGAGTGGAGCATGGCTGTCTCCATGGCGCCATTGGCTAGCGTGATCTGCTGTTAACCGAAAGGTTGGAGGTTCGAGCCCTCCCGGTAACGGTGTGTCGTTATTTTTTATTTGCGCTGATAGCTTTGGAGAAATGTTCTGACGGTGTTGAGAGTGGAGCACGACTGTTTCCGTGGCAGAATTTGCTAGCGCGATCAACTGTTAACTGAAAGGTTGGAGGTTCGAGACCTCCGGGGAGCAGTGTGTCGCTTTTTTTCTTTGCGCTGATAGCTTTGGAGAAATGTTCTGACGGTGGTGAGAGTAGAGCACGACCATCTCTTTGGCGCAATTGGCTAGCGCGTTCAGCTGTTAACCAAAAGGTTGGAGGTTCGAGCCCTCCCGAGAGCAGTGTGTCTCTTTTTTTTCTTTGCGCTGATACCTTTAGAGAAATGCTCTAACCGTGGTGAGAGTGAAGCACGACTGTCTCTCTGGCGCAATAGGCTAGCGCGTTCGGCAGTTAACCGAAAGGTTGGAGGTTCGAGCCCTCCTGGAAGCGGTGTGTCACTTTCTTTCCTTCACGACGATAGCTTTGGAGAAATGTTCTCACGATGGTGAGAGTGGAGCACGACTATCTCCATGGCGCAATGGGCTAGCGAGTTCGGCTGTTAACCAGAAGGTTCGAGGTTCGAGCCCTCCCGCCCTGAAAGCTTTGGAGAAATGTTCTGACCGTGGTGAGAGTAGAGCACGACTATCTCCTTGGCGCAATTGGCTAGCGCGTTCGGCTGTTAACGGAAAAGTTGGAGGTTGAGCCCTCCCATGAGCGGTGTGTTGCTTTTTTTCTTTGCGCTGATAGATTTGGAGAAATGTTCTGATGGTGGTGAGAGTTGAGCACGAATATCTCCGGGGCGCTGGCTAGCGCGTTCAGCTGTTAACGAAAAGGTTGGAGGTTCGAGCCCTCCCGGGAGCAGTGTGTCGCTTTTTTTCTTTGCGCTGATAGCTTTGGAGAAATGTTCTGAGGGTGGTGAGAGTTGAGCACAACCATCTTCTTGGCTCCATTGGCTCGCGCGTTCGGCTGTGATTCGAACGTTGGATGTTCGAGCCCTCCACAGAGCGGTGTGTCTCTTTTTTTTCTTTGATCTGATAGCTTTGGAGGAATGTTCTGACGGTGGTGAGAGTGGAGCACAACTGTTTCCGTGGCAAAATTGGCTAGCGCGATCATCTGTTAACTGAAAGGTTGCAGGTTCGAGCCCTCCGGGGAGCAGTGTGTCGCTTTTTTCTTTGCGCTGATAGCTTTGGAGAGATGTTCTGACGGTGGTGAAAGTAGAGCACGACCATCTCCTTGGCGCAATTGGCTAGCGCGTTCAGCTATTAACCAAAAGGTTGGAGGTTCGTGCCCTCCCGAGAGCAGTGTGCCTCTTTATTCTTTGCGCTGAGAGCTGTGGAGAAATGTTCTGACAGTGATGAGAGTAGAGCATGACTATCTCCTTGGCGCAATCGGCTAGCGCGTTCAGCTGTTAACCAAACGTTTGGAGGTTCAAGCCCCGCCATGAGTGGTGTGTCGCTTTTTTTTCTTTGCATTGCTACCTTTGGAGAAATGTTCGGACCATGGCGAGAGTGGAGCACGACTGTCTCCGTGACGCAATTGGCTAGCGCGTTCGGCTGTTAACGGAAAGGTTGGAGGTTCGAGCCGCGCCGAGAGCGGTGTGTCTCTTTTTTTCTTTGCGCTTATAGCTTTGGAGAAATGTTCTGACGGTAGTGAGAGTAGAGCACGACTATCTCCTTGGCGCAATCTGCTAGCGCGTTCAGCTGTTAACCAAAAGTTTGGAGGTTCGAGCCCCGCCATGAGTGGTGTGTCGCTTTTTTTCTTTTGCATTGCTACCTTTGGAGAAATTTACTGACCATGGTGAGAGTGGAGCACGACTGTCTCCTTGACGCAATCGGCTAGCACGTTCGGCTGTTACCGGAAAGGTTGGAGGTTCGAGCCCTCCCGAGAGCGGTGTGTCTCTTTTTTTCTTTGCGCTGATAGCTTTGTAGAAATGTTCTGACGGTGGTGAGAGTGGAGCACGACTAGCTCCGTGGTGCAATGGGCTAGCGTGTTCGGCTAATAACCAGAAGGTTAGTAGTAGTAGTAGTAGTAGTAGTAATTTATTTTATTTCTTGAAAGGCAAGAAAAAGGATACAGAAGCAAAAGGCGTTTCATACGCCTGACAAAGGCCTCTGCACCTGTAGTTCGTCACAGATGCACTTTTTTTTTTTTTTTTTTTGCAGATACAAACAAGCAACAAAAACTAACATGTCATGTACCACATGAGCGCTAACAAAAGAAATACAGGAATAAAAAAAAAACAAGCAACATATAATACACTTAGCATAATACAGATGCAGGAACATAAAATGGATGCATCGTATACCATAATGAACTACTTACTTTCTTAACATTAACATTCTACCTACTCTTTTTACACAATATAGATTAGTGATGATAAGTTATTTCTTTTTTGATCAAAATTTCTTTAACTTGTTTTTTAAATGTCCCTAGGCTGACGTCAAACTGCAAGCCATTTTGGAATTCATTTACTATTCGCGTTGATTGGTAATGCAGTGTTTGCTTTCCGTAATTGTCCTGGTTCTCGGTAAACGCTGTAAGTTTCTTCTTGCAGGATAACGTTGGTCATTTTCTTTTGTTTATACCACTTATTTTTGTGTACCTCTTGAAGCAGTTTAAAATAATATATTTGGTTTGCCTTTAAGATTTCATGTTTATCAAAGAGCACTGAAGTGCGCAAACGGTCTATTCTACCCTGGTAATTTTCATAACAGCGAAGTATTTTCTTTTGTAGCATTATAAGTTTGTTATAATTTTTCGCTGTTGTGGTTGAAGGTTCGAGCCCTCCCGAGAGCGGTGTGTCTCTTTTTTTTCTTTGCGCTGATAGCTTTGAAGGAATGTTCTGACGGTGGTGAGAGTGGAGCACGACTATCTCCTTGGCGCAATCGGCTAGCGCGTTCAGCTGTTAACCAAAAGGTTGGAGGTTCGAGCCCTGTCATGAGTGGTGTGTCGCTTTTATTCTTTGCGCTGATACCTTTGGAGAAATGTTCTGACCATGGTGAGAGTGGAGCATGACTGTCTCCGTGACGCAATTGGCTAGCGCGTTCGGCTGTTAACGAAAAGGTTGGAGTTTCGAGCCTTCCGAGAGCAGTGTGTCTTTTTTTCTTTGCGCTGATAGCTTTGGAGAAATGTTCTGAGGGTGGTGAGAGTGGAGCGCGAATATCTCCGTGGCGCAATTGGCTAGCGTGTTACGCTGTGAACCAAAACGTTAGAGGTTCGAGCCCTCCCGGAAGCGGTGTGTCACTTTTTTTCTTTGCGGTGATACCTTTGAAGAAATGCTCTAACCGTGGTGAGAGTGGAGCACGACTGTCTCCCTGGCGCAATTGGCTAGCGCGTTTGGCAGTTAACCGAAAGGTTAGAGGTTCGAGCCCTCCTGGGAGTGGTGTGTCACTTTCCTTCCTTCATGCTGATAGCTTTGGAGAAATGTTCTCACGGTGGTGAGAGTGGAGCCCGACTATATCCGTAGCGCTATGGGCTAGCGTGTTCGGCTGTTAACCAGAAGGTTGGAGGTTCGAGCCCTCCCGAGAGTGGTGTGTCTCTTTTTTTATGCGGTGATACCTTTGAAGAAATGCTCTAACCGTGGTGAGAGTGGAGCACGACTGTCTTCCCGGCGCAATTGGCTAGCGCGTTTGGCAGTTAACCGAAAGGTTGGAGGTTCGAGCCATCCTGGGAGTGGTGTGTCACTTTCCTTCCTTCATGCTGATAGCTTTGGAGAAATGTTCTCACGGTGGTGAGAGTGGAGCCCGACTATCTCTGTAGCGCTATGGGCTAGCGTGTTCGGCTGTTAACCAGAAGGTTGGAGGTTCGAGCCCTCCCGAGAGTGGTGTGTCTCTTTTTTTCTTCGCCCTGATAGCTTTGGAGAAATGTTCTGAGAGTGGTGAGAGTGGAACACGACTATCTCCGTGACTCAATTGGCTAGCACGTTCAGCTGTTAACCAAAAGGTTGGAGGTTCGAGCCCTGTCATGAGTGGTGTGTCGCTTTTATTCTTTGCGCTGATACCTTTGGAGAAATGTTCTGACCATGGTGAGAGTGGAGCATGACTGTCTCCGTGACGCAATTGGCTAGCGCGTTCGGCTGTTAACGAAAAGGTTGGAGTTTCGAGCCTTCCGAGAGCAGTGTGTCTCTTTTGTTCTTTGCGCTGATAGCTTTGGAGAAATGTTCTGAGGGTGGTGAGAGTGGAGCGCGAATATCTCCGTGGCGCAGTTGGCGAGCGTGTTACGCTGTGAACCAAAACGTTAGAGGTTCGAGCCCTCCCGAGAGCTGTGTGTCGCTTTTTTGCGCTTGTAGCTTTGGAGAAATGTTCTGACGGTGGTGAGAGTGGAGCATGACTATCTCCGGGGTGCAATTGGCTAGCGCGTTCAGCTGTTAACCAAAAAGTTGGAGGTTCGAGCCCTCCCGAGAGCGGTATGTCTCTTTTTTCTTCGCGCTGACAGCTGTGGAGAAATCTGACAGTGATGAGAGTAGAGCACGACTATCTCCTTGGCGCAATCGGCTAGCGCGTTCAGCTGTTAACCAAAAGTTTGGAGGTTCGAGCCCTGCCATGAGTGTGTGTCGCTTTTTTTCTTGCATTGCTACCTTTGGAGAAATGTTCTGACAATGGCGAGAGTGGAGCACGATTGTCTCCTGACGCAATTTGCTAGCGCGTTCGGCTGTTCTGAAAGGTTGGAGGTTCGAGCCCTCCCAAGAGCGGTGTGTCGCTTTTTTTCTTTGCGCTGATAGCTTTGGAGAAACGTTCTGACGGTGGTGAGAGTGGAGCACGACTGTCTCCGTGACGCAATTGGCTTCTTCTTATAACAAAAAATATTAATTTTTGATCCATCTCTCTGCCCCTTCTGGCAGCATTACCTCATTATTTTGC
>NW_023609219.1:0-201256 GCF_013339725.1 Rhipicephalus microplus
GCACTAATGCAATGACTATTCGTATTTACTACGGAAATCCCACCTTGAAAGTAGATTCAGTTATAACTCACATAGAATGCATTAGAGCAAGACAAATGTTTCTGCCATGCCTGCTTGTTTCGTGACATTGTAACCGCAATGCTGAGCCATGTAAGGCTGCTTTGTTCAATGCGTTTCTTGTATGAGTTTTGTGATATTTCATTTTAAAGGTTACTTTTATATTTTCTGTGATCAGAACGTGGATTGTAATGAATAACAATGCTGTTACTATGTGAAAATTCACTGATAGTGCTAGTCGGACTTTTTGATTGACGCACAGCAATTTTTATTCTGCAATATCCAAATATTGGCAAACTTCATGTATTGATGACTGAGTAAATATTATTAAAGTCACAAGCTGCACACGACATTCTTGAGGGTAGTAATATGGGCACGACTGTGACGCTATCGGTTGCGCTCTTGTGCCTGAGGAAGTACACACGACCATAGACTTCTTGAGAGGATACTTTCTAGAAGAAGTTGTAGTCGCCTGCTTTAATGAACACCGAGCTTTGCATGCTACTGATTTTCGAAGAATTCAAGGCGCTGTATAACCTGGTTAGATGGGGCTGGTTTACCACGTTGCTTGACTTAAGATACTCAATTTTTTCACCCGTATTGATTGATTGTGGAGTAATCAGTGTCTTATCCCCTGCAGCGGTGATTGTGTGACCTTTGAAGAGCCTCTGAACATCAGCTTTTCGTCAATCCTCTTCACGGTGTAGTTTATACGTAAGTTTAGGGCTTCATTTTCTTTAAACTGATTTCCTCAGCAACGATGAAAACGTATCTTTTTGCAGCTGGGTGTGTTTTAAGGTTTATGGCACATGGCTATTCTGCCGCATTCAAAACGGTTACTCAGTGACGTCACCTCGAGGTAAGCTTGATGCATGATCCCAATATTGTTGACACCCTTAGTAAACCAAATAAACTCTTGACAATGTGAATGTGAATATAGTACATTGCGAAAAAGTGCGCCTGTCAGTGAAAGCTGAACACACGGGACGCTATTTTTTAACAGGAAGCTCGAAACAGTGGTTCGGAAGAATTGTCTCACTTGAATAGACATGCTGGCCCTGAACACAGCCACACAAATCAACTTCAGCGCAAGGCACCTAACGACAATTGGCCTTAACTGGACATGACGGCTGTATCAAAGCTGTGCATATGTAATATTTATAAAATTGGGTAGGCAACACTGCAACAGCTATTCACGTTTCCTGAAAATTAGCATCTATTTCAAAAGTAGCTCCGAGACCTGCCGTAGGTCTATGGTATAGAATGCTTCTTTGCCACGCAGAATGCTTTGGTTCGATTCCAGCTAGAACCATGACATTTATTCTTTGTATTCGTCGGCTCGACGCAACAGATGTCGGGTATTTCTTAACGCTCGCGAATTAAAATTGCCCATGTGCGTTCTCGTCGTTGCGGGGTAGACAATAATTGTCAATCACCCGTGGCACATAACCGCATACCAGCGGCACATACCGCCCATGGGTATGTGCCACTGTCTGGCGAGAAGTGTTTGACGACACGTGATGGGATTGTGACATTATTCATGTCTTGGTCCTCGCCAAGTTAAGGGGGTAACCACAGGAGCACCCAACGTACGCGACTAGATAAACTAGATAGATAGATAGCTAGCTAGATAGATAGCTAGTAGATAGGATAGATAGATAGGATAGATAGATCGATAGATAGATAGATAGATAGATAGATAGATACGCTCAATGTCACCGAAGTTCGCTAAGAAATGCTTAGCGTTCAAAGATCTATCATCCCGAAATTTGCATGAGTTGTGACAGTATCACAGAAGTTTCACTGTACTCGCTGATACAAAGCTCGTGAGGTGACGGAAAATATTTTATTCAATTCCAAATCCGTATCACCTGAAAACAAGGAAAATTAGTAGGCATTAAAAGTAAGTTGGCGTATATGTTTATACATTTACCCAGCGCGAGCGACGTTAAAACAGAATGATTGCAGTAAATAGTTAAGACTTCAACAGTCACACTTGTACTCGTAACTATATGGGGCATGTGCGTGTGTGTAGTTATTGAGCCGGATAGGCTGTGACCTGTAGCAGCGATTAGTGCCTTTCAAATTTCAGTGTGGTTTTTCGCATGGCGGTAAAGTACTCCGGTAAACGTGACCTTAGGAGCATGATCTATGGCATTGATTGAAGCCTGAACATGTTCTACCACTGCCCTTTTTTTATCATTTTATTGCCGCAGTGGTGTTAGGGATGTCTTTTTCTTTCTTTTTAACATGAAAGATTTTTTGCCGGAGTTCAGCAAGGTTTAGGCGACGTATTTGCTTGACCGAGATGAAGTCAAAAATTACACATGACCAGAAGACAACAAAAAATCGCAGCAGATCCATGAAGTGAGAGATTATGAGTGTAGCGAAACTAAGAAGGCCTTTATCAGTAAACCGTGAATCATCCGCTAGCCGCGTCTGTCCGTCCACCCAACCGTCCGTCTGTATGTCTGCAAGTCCATCCATCTGTCCGTCCATCTAGTGAATACTCCAAGTACTGTCATCTTGCGTCTTTTCACCATATATTATTTTTACTGTAAAGTCCCTCCTACCTCCGCCCCCCACCTTCCTCCCTCCCCCTCCTTTTGTGTGTGTGTGTATGTTTCTCTTCTCGTTGCTCATAACCTTTGCATTCACAATTTTCGTTCTCGTCAGTCAATAAGTCGTCAAATTCTTGAATCACTTCCGCTGAGCGGGCCACCTACAGGGATACTAAAAGCGATTTTTGACAATGACCTTCCCCGTTTACCACGCGCTCTTGAGACCCCATCCGGGATCGCTTACCTTGAACATTTGTCTTTTAAAAGTACGCCGCCGGCTTCTCCCCCTGTTTTCAACTGTTTTTTTTTTGTTGTGTGTCCTTTTCATAAGTGTTCAGGAACAGACGTCACCGCTATGGTCGGCAACCGCTTGTGGTGGCCGGACGCAGCGACCGTCTGGCGGCTCCGAACCTTTACCCCCGTATTCACAAACGCTCCTCGACTCAACTTTCACCCTTCACTTGACAAAGTCGCGCACCGCGCCACTGCTCAGCTGAAAATTACGCTGCGCTACTAGAAAATAGCAGCAAATTATCACTGATATGCAGTGACTTTCCCTGCCCAGAGATGGCGCTCCCATCGGCTTTCTCAAGTGGAGGTGGAGCATTGAGTAAAGGGGCGTTCTAGAATACGGAGTTTAAACTCAGTCACTTCGCGTCTGATGCGGCCACCACTTTTGCAGCACACCTCTCCAACTTTGTGCTTTTTTTCTTTTTCCCACTCTCCGAGAACAAGTTTGAATCACTACCACCTGACTTAAAGGGAAGCAAGGACAGCACCCCTCTGTTTTATAGTTTTAAAGACGATAGTCTTACTTGGGGACCTTCGACGGAAAAATTTTGGTCTGTCTGTCTGTCTGTCTGTCTGTCAGTACATTTGTTTGTTTGTATGCCCTAACGATACATCAAACGGCACCAAAGGGCCAACCCCATCCGCAGCGCCCACCAATATTGCTCAAGGCTTAACGTTCAGCGTTGTGCGATTGTTAAATAAAAAAAGCAAATATTGCGCATATCTGAGGCGCCATAAGAACATGTCTGTGTTTTGTATGTCTGTCTTTATACTAGAAGAGGACATACACAAAATACTCTAAGGACTGTACCATTTAACGCGCTGCGGTGACAGTGCTACGCGATGCTCAATAAGGTGTTTCCAACGCTTTGCTACGACGGCACGGTGGTGGCACATGTCATCGCTTTCCATTCTGCACCTTATCACCTCCGTGACTGGCACGCATCTTTCTCCGCAGTCACGCACACCTTTGTTTTCGAAGATGACTGCCAGATGGCGCTCGTCTTCAACGTGCAACGTGGAATAGGTAGGCTTGCCTTAGGAGCTCACGGAAATACACCAAATCAGGGAGTACAAGGTGATATTGATTGGACATCATTTGAGGGCAGGGAACCTAGCAGCAAGACAAAATTTGAGAGGCGATTGAAAGAAATGGGGGAGGAGCGTTGGGCTAGGAAGGTATCCAGCTACTTGTACTTGAAAAATGTCGATACAAAATAAAGAAAGCGAACCAGAAAAATGACTGGTAAGAACTTGGAAAACAGCAGGGGGCCAAACCAAAAAGAATGATTGGTTAAGAAGAAGGTGAAGGAAGCTGAGACAGATATGTAAAGAATTGGCATAATTAAAAAGTCCGCAGTAGAGATCTATCGAACTTTTAAGCAGGAAATTGCCAAGGAAAAGATTTATGATAATACTCGGGGTAGTTCTCTACGTTTTGAGGCCAGGACGAGAGTATTGTGAACCAAGACATATCGGGCCAAATACGAAGGGGTAGACACGGTATGCAGTGTGTGTGAAGAGGAAGAAGAAACTGCCGAACAATTGATAATGTTCTGTAGAGGGCTTCACTCTATAGTTCAGGATGAGGACGCAGAGTTTTTCAAAGAACTGGGGTTTAGAGACAGGGAGGGCAAAATAGACTTTAAGCGGGTAGAATTAACTAGAAGGAGGTTACCTGATTAGCGGCTAAAGCCAAGGCACGAGTGAAAATTAAACCCTTCACTGCAAAGTACCAATCCTCAACCTAACTATTTAAGAAAAAAAACAAATCTAGTTTTTGGTTCATTAAGTATTACGGCTTGGTGGCGCTAGCCACCGCCCGATCCAACGGGTACAGCCATATTCATCGATCATCCATCCATCCATCCATCCATCATCCATCATCCATCCATCCATCCATCCATCCATCCATCCATCCATTCATCCATCCATTCATCTTGGATGCGCTTGTTCGCCTCCGTGACACGCTCGAGGCACTCTGATGCAGCGCCTTCAGAATACCGTTCACCAATTTTCTTGTGCAGAACATCAAATAAACGTTTCCTTCACTCTCTCGAGACGCAAGACTATCGTCTTTCGACGACATTTACGGTGTAACATGTAGATTCAGGCCAATTTTTTTTTTGCTTTTCAGACGGCGATTATCAACAGTGACACGCACCACCACCAGGAGTTGACGTCACCGCTAACTCCTTTAAAACTAACCCTCCAAGGATGACAGAGTGCCTTCAAAAAATATAAATCCTATCAAAACGTTAGCCATCCTGTCTGAGGCACTTCAACTGTTCCATACCCTGATTATCCCACTACGTTGTTGCCATCTGTCGGTTCTCATCTAGATTTTGGATATACGGATAGCGCAGTTTTAAATCCAATGAATGAGCCGATAAGATATAAATCACAGCTCTTTCTATTTTGGGCAAACCAAGTAGTTTTGCTCATTCGGAAAGTTGTAGCATTTATAGCACTGCGCCATTCATTTTTGGAAATTGGGCAAGAAACAGTAACAGCTTTACGATGTGCTTGCCGCACTGTTCCGTCGGCAGAGGTGTTACCAGGAATGTTGCAATGGCAAGGTATCAACTGGAACTTCATTTTTTTGCGCTTGGCTTGCTTTGGTGAGCTCTTTCAGTATTTCGCATGTCATACTATCACTAATTACTGTCGTGCTTGTACTAGAGAGTAATGGTTTTGCGGCCCATGAAACGCTGAAAAGTAGCATTTTCTCGCGTCTACGGCCGGAATTATAAACTTGATAGCATACAGAATAGTGAAGAGCTCATCGTTTGTACACGACGTCGTGTGGCATGATTTGAATGGTTCATGAATATTAAGCTCTGATTTATTAAATGCTGATGTTGGAGAGGTTGCGATTCTGGAGTCATCTTTTGTAAACGTGTACAAAATCCTGGATACTGCATGCGTATCTGATAAGGCACTACTTGTTGAGCAGATTGAATGAACATGTCTTTGTCTGACGATATCATCCACCAACAATTCAATGCTTGGTATTATAAGCAGCCACAGAGTATAGTTAACTTCTGAACTCCTAAGTTTATTCCTTGGTAATATATGCAGATTATTCTGCATTTCTTTATTAGCATTGACTTTATCCTTTCGTATATTTTCCTGCGTCAATGGGTGGTTTCTGTGTTGTGACTGAAAGCGCAAACAAATGGCGGCATGGTTTCGTTTGTTCTCGTGACTGGAAAGGGTGGCACAGACTTTCTTCCTTCCTTGTCGTTACATCGGCGTTCGTGATTATTCCTTGCCCTCAAAAGTGCCGAGTAAGTTGAATTCGTGCCATCGCTACCGCACCCCCTCAAGATAAGAAAATTCTCGGCTAAGAAATTGCGAAGCCAAGAGAAAGCTTTCTGAATTCGGTAAACACTGTGCTTCCAGTGGCAAAACATGCGATCAATTATGCTCTGCTCGATCCATGCTCTTAAGAACTTGGTGACATTCAGCGTGAGTAGCGTAGTTCAGTTTCTCAGACGGCAGCAAGTGAATCGTTGAAAGGGTAAGAATTTGCATTGTTCAGGCATAACTGTAGCCGCCGTTGGTAAAAAAGATATAGTGCAGTATGACTACAGGCTGCCACTGGACGATTATTTCAACTGCTACAATACTGATACTTCTCGTGCCTGTTGAAGGACGTGCATGGGTACTGAAAAACTAGCTCGCGTACCGTGCAGCATCATGAGCTGGTGTCTAGAGGAGTATTAGACTTCATCTCTAGACAAGATAATATGGCGCTGGCTACTTGCGGAAAGCAGTGGGATGAACTAGCTGGCGCCTTGCTTCGCCACCGGCTACAGCCGATAACTGCTTGTAAATTGCCGAGTGCCACATTTATTATTTATTTGCACAAAACTACTGCAGAAAACTTTAAGACCAATGTGCTCTTACTAATATCAGGTTATAAACCACATAAAGGTATTTTCAGCGTATTCAGATTTCGAATAAGTATCTACTTGGTGGATTGGTTACTGATTGAAGACAATGCTGAGTTAGAAGCTCTCTTAGATCATATTGTTTGTAGAGCGCGCTTGCTGGACTTTCACTTGTGGACACAAAGCTGCACAGGAGATCGCACAAAGGTGGTCTTTATATGCATACTCAAGGGGTTCTCCACTGACGACAGTATAAAAAAGGTACAGCGCTTGAGGCGTAGTGCCCTATGGAACAGCGTCATACTTACAGGACTCACCAGTAAAAGCAATAGATATGGCTACCGATCAAAATTTATAGTTGACACTCTGAAGATATACAATGTTACGCTAAAATGGGTTCTCTATGATGAAACGGCAGCCCTATTCGACGACCTGTTAGGGAGCAATATTGACATCGCTGGTGGGGAACTAGCTTTAAGCACGTCGATCTTTCGCGCCCTGTCTTTTCCGGCGGTTTACTTGCAAATCCAAGAAAGATTTTACGTTCGAGGTGCTCAGCTTACCCCAGTGTCCTTTTTTGATATTTTACTGGAGTCAAGGCTGGAAGAAGATGAAGTTGCCACAGAGAACAGCCTCTGCTTCGAGCTCTGTGAGTTTCCTAATTCTTTTGCCAAGATTTTTCAATAATCGACACACCTCAGAGGGGCGTTTCCCCTTAGAATTGGGGATCAAAACCCCATCCAGCAACCGGGACCGGGCCGACTACATCATAGTGCGTCTGACGCAAGTTCTCACCCCGGCTCAAGCGTGGCCCACGTTGACAATTCTGAAGACTCCTCCGTTGAAGATATGGCTTCGGACAGCGATTACGTGGTCGTACGAAGCCGACGCCTGAAGAAGAAAATCAGCCGGACATCGCCCACTGGCCGGCAAGCACAGACAAAGGCGAGTAGCATGCGGTCGTACACCATTTCGTATGTGCTGACATCGAAGACAGACATCTTGAACTCTCTAAATAGGCAAAGCCTCTCAGAGTACTTTAAGCTCATCGCTCCAGGGAAAGTCGTAGAAATACGCATAAATACCCGAAAGAACATATTGTCCGTGGAGGTCACTACGAAGGCCTTATTGGACACGCTGAAAGCGATTGTTCGATTAGGAAACATTCCGGTTCGCGCATCTCCCGCGTATGACGAAGAAGAACGACAACAGGAGTTATATACGATGTGGATGAGGAGATAACAGACTCGAGTCTCGAGAAACTGCTGTCATCGTCAGCTCCCGTGCTTGGCTTCCACCGCTTTGGACGCACGCGATGTGTTAAAGTAGTGTTTAAGTCGAAGACGTTACCCACACATGTAAAAGTTGGGTACGCGAGGCACTCGGTACGTCCTTACGTACCAAAACCTCTGCAATGTCATAAATGCATGAAATTTGGGCACGTTAGTGCAGTTTTGCAAGGGTGCAGTAACCTGCAAAGCGTTGCGGTGGCCCTCATGATGGTGATAACTGCAATGCTGTGGCCAAATGCCCAAACTGCTCAGGCGCCCACGACGCAACATCAAAGGAATGTCCCAAAATGAGGAATGAAATTAGTATCCTGAAGAAGATGGTTCGAGACCACTCCACTCAAAGAGAAGCTACAACGGGCTGTACGGCGCCGTAAACATCGTTCGCGACACCGACGCAAACGAAGCAGCAGTGCTCATAGCTTATCGAATTCGACACACAAAACCGTGCCCTCACCACCTCTAGCCTACTTTTGTCGGCCATAAAGGAGAATACAGATGCTCCAATGCCAATACAGTCCACGCAAGTACAATGTAACCAGTCATTGGCTCTCCCCACGTCGGAGACTCAGTAGCCTTCACAACCGTCAAGAGCTACGGTAGCGCCATCATCACAAAGTGCCCCTACCCCCAATGAAGAAAACAAGAAGATTGACAAAGCAGATGTCAAGGCCATGCTTAAAAATTTGATGGGTTCGATGCGTAAGATTCTCAGGAGCCTAAACACTCCCGCTGCTAAGGCGGCTGTGCAGCTACTTGAGATTTTAGAGCCTCTTCTACTGGTTCTTCAGTAAGTGAACATGGCACTGATGTTCGAAGAACGCATGCGCCAGTCGTTTGTTATGCAATGGAATACTCGTGGCCTACGTGGCCGTCTGTCAGACTTCAGACAATGGGTTTTTAAATATCAATTTCCTGTAATCGTTATATGTGAACCGAATATGGTTTCACCTTTTCGTATATCTGGATATATCCAGATTTGGTCCCACAGTGACCAACGTACGAGCAAAGTTCTCGTTTGTATACGCCTTGATTTGACGTTCTTGAGACATAAAGTCGCGTCGCGTACCAGCAATGATTACGTGAGCCTGACTATAAAATATAAAATCGGACATTCTCCGTAATAGGAGGATACATACACCCAAGCGCGCAGATGGACTGCTTCCACCTGGGGACCATTTTTCAAGCAGCACAAAGGCCACACATTGTGATCGGCGATCTTAATGCACATCATCCTCTCTGGGGTAGCACTACAACGAATTATCGCGGAAAGGATTTAGCCATTTTATATACAACTATGGACTAAGCGTACTCAATGACGGATCACCTACATTTGTTCGTGGCACGTCCTACAGCAGCTGCCTTGACCTCTGTTTCGTTTCCAGAAACCTTCTGTCTTCCGCATGTTGGTGCACAGATTTGGACACTCGCGGCAGTGACCACCTTCCAACCTATGTTCAGTTCAGGTGGTTTCGCCGCACGCACACCCGCTACATCCGTCAAACCGACTGAACACTGTTCAAGGCATCTGTCAAGTCTGACTGTGAGCACACGACTGATCCATCCGAGGTAGCGAACATCATTGCTTCTTCACTGCGTGACACAATCAAACAGGTTCACCTACCGATGCAGAGATCAGCAGTTGACTCCCAATACGAGGCCCTTCGTGCAATCCGTCGCCGTGCCGAACGCCGATACAGACGAGCGAAGTCGCCTTCAGACCTTTCCGCCTGTCTTCGAGCTCAACGACATGTTCTTCGGCATCTTGGCAAGATTGACAGGCAACGTTGGAGAAATTTCTGTGAATCTCTGGACCCCAGGCAACCTCTATCTAAGATCTGGTGGGTGGTGTAAAGTTTGCAGACAACTCCCCGACAATGTCAACTATTTCAAGCTGTTGCTCTACATCAGGGACGGACAGAAGTTGAGATAGCCAGTGACTACTGTAGCCTCGTCGTGGACACCACTGATGGTCTTGCCACTAATGAGCCTCTTACTACCATTGCGCCTCCATCGTCTGATGAGCACCTTGATGTACGTTTTACAATACATGAGCTTGATGCTGCAATTTCTGCCTCCCGCCGATCATCGGCACCAGGACCTGAAGGAATCACGTATGCTGCACTCAACCATCTTCATACAGAAGCACGACGTATCCTGTTATCTCATTATAACTTCTCATGGGAGTCAGGAGAAGTCCCAGCTAATTGGAAATGCAGTCGCATTATTGCATTGCTTAAGCCGGGGAAGTGTCCTTATGCACTTTCCTCCGGCAGACCAATCGCGTTAGCCAGCTGCGTCGGAAAAGTGATGGAAAGAATGGTACTGGCACGATTAGAGTGGCTTCTAGAGAGCAACAACTCCTTTCCTGCATTTATGAACGGCTTCAGATGAGGCCGATCAGCTATTGATGGTGTGGTCGACCTGATCACCTGCGTTGAAGAGGAAAGAAGCCGACGCAGACTAGTGGCGGTGGTCTTCTTAGACATTAAGGGTGCCTACGATAATGTGCTGCATTATGCGATCCTTGACGCACTGGAAGATTTCGACATCGGTGGACGACTGTACGCTTGGATTTTTAGCTACCTTAGGGACCGCACTATTAACGTGATGACAAGTATCGGAGACACCGATCGATATAAGGTTCATCATGGTGTTCCCCATGGCGGAGTTCTCAGCCCAATCCTATTCAATGTCACAATGATCGGCCTAGCAGCAGAACTTCCCAGCACGGTGAAGGTCACTGCATACGCTGATGACATATGCATATGGGCATCCGGAACTACTCGTCCGCAACTGCGACCTCGACTACAGCGTGCAGTGACGATCACATACAAATATCTACGACGTCAGGGGCTCACTCTTTCAATCGACAAATGCGCAGAACTTGCGTTCACGCGCAAGCATATGTCGTAATACGCGATATTTATTAATGGTTAGTGATACCTGCTGTAACACACCACAGGTTCCTTAGGTTTGTCGTACACAGAGATCTATCGTGGACGAGGCATGTCGCAGTACTTAAATCTTAATTGAAGAGCTTTGCTCTCATTCTTCGTCACGTAGCAGGAGCAAGATGGGGCCCATCAGAATCATCGCTACTTCAATTGTACAATGCTCTACATTCGATACAGCATGCCGGTGCTCTCCAATATGAGACCTAGTTGTGTGAAGACACTAGAGAGTGTTCAAACTTAATGCTTACGAAGATGCTTGGGTCTACCGCGCTGTACCTCAACAAATGGGACAATCGCAGAGGCTCCGGCTTGTCCCATCAGTGTATAGATGCTCTGCGAGCCACTTAGAATTCACCTCCGTTTACTGAGCAGACACAGACAGCACCCACTGTCAGTACTACCCGCCACTCACCAAGATTGCAGTTTCTCAAGAGTAATATCGCGGCATGAAAATATTATACCATCAAGGTTTTCTCCGCCAAATGCCCCTGCAGTGCCTCCATGGGTCCTGCTTAAACCACCTGTCTCTTTTACGATACCTGGAATTACGAAGAAGTCGCTCATTTCTTCTGTTGGCCTCAGACAACTGACCCTATATCACATTTATACAACGTACAGTGATTCTCTGCACGTGTACACCAACGGATCCACCACGCTAAACACCTCCGCCGCAGCCTTTGTCATCCCAGACATGGATATAGCTTGACGATTCAAAGTGGACCATAAAACCACATCAACTGCCGCAAAGCTTGTCGCTGTTCGGGAGGCAATAAGGTTTATTTCCGGAGAGCGACCTCGAGTTTGGACGATTTTCTGTGATGCCTAACCCGCTTTACAAACAATTTTTTACATCATGAAGCAAGGTCCGTATTACCGCTTGGCAATAGAAATCACAAAACTTATTCAGGTTGCTTCAACAAATAGTCATCTTATAACTTTCCAGTGGATTCCCGCTCATTGCGGCGTGAAGGGAAACGAAGGGGCAGACGCTGAAGCTGAAAATGCCTTAAACAGTGCCCCTGAAGTACGCATTGCGTTTTCACGAGCTGACACGAACGCCCTGCTTCGCTGCGCGATGCCCAGCTACACACTTCAGCACTGGACCAAACTGGAACGGCGACACCAGCGACTTCACAAATGGGACCCGGAAATGAGGTTCCGCATGCCTCCTAAATTGAAACGGCCACTCGCAAGTATGATCCACCGCATTCGTCTTGGTGTAGCGTACACCAGACGTTACGCACATATCATCGGTCGCAGTGACACCGGTTCTAATTGTGAACACTGTGATGTGCCAGAAACGCTTGAGCACATATTTTGTGTCTGCCCAGCATACACACGTGAACGACTAACACTGATTTCTTCTACTGAACTATATCGCAGTAGGTCAATAACTGATGAGACCATGTTGGGCCCTTGGCGAGACGCCAACAGTGCAACTTCGGTCACAAGAGCAGTTATTACCTTTTTAGAAATAACTGAACTATGTGCGCAGCTTTAAAATATGCCTCAGCTAGAAAGAACACTACATACTCACCTCTCTATCTCACCATCATCATCATCCATTATTCTTTCTTTTCCCCTTTCTCTTCCCCCAGTGTAGAGTAGCAGGCTAGAGCAAGCTATCGCTCAGGCCGACCTCTCTGCCTTTCTGTAAATAAACTTACCTCCTCCTCCTTGCTGGATTCAAAACTCGGCCTGTGTCTACTCGCTGTTGCATTCTGCTGCGTCTCCCTGACGATGGTGTTGCACGAATTTACTCGAAGTGGTAGATTACAGTCCCATAATGCTGACTCTCATGTTCCTTCTTGCAGTATTCCTGTCCACTTCTGCGCCCTTTCAGTATCCACGTCACCATTCCAAGGTGCGATACTTTTTATGCGGTTTATGGCTCGTAGCCATTCTGCCGCTGTCAAACTACTTCCGCAGTGAGCTTGTCTCGAGACTTAGTTTGAAAAGGAGACCCAAACTTCTTGACACAAATAATCAACTTGAAGATGCTTTAGACAATTATGAGATAAACGTATGTGGCGTAATAGGCACGGTGGTAAATATGATTGTGCAATCAAATGAGAAGCAAAAGGTTGGTGTATACGCAAAGCTCCAGAAAGCACATGTAAAAAAGCATTATACAGAAGGAGATAGTTCAATGGCTTGCATGGCAAGCTTGAACAGGGTCAATCATGTATGCATCACAAGACAGGTGAAGCCATGTTCAATGAATGTTTCGCGTTTGCGTGGCATTGAAGAATCCAAGGATGAAATCAATACGGTATGGTTGACAACGGCCGTTCGCAAGAACATCCCTTTGTTGAAAGCGTACCATGACCACATCCGCAAAATCGTCGAAGGTTCGCTCCTTCACAGGGTGGAATTAATAAACAATTATTTATGTGAACGTGATTTACAACTTGAAAAAAACTCTGACGTTCCTTTTAGCCAGCTTGCTCATCTGAAACGCTTCTTCGCACTTTTCCGCTTTAGCATATGCATTGCAACTCTCGTTTTTCTCATAGAATTGCTCATTGGAAAGCCTTCCTTCGAGGTTGCATAAACAGACAAATCATGTTGGTCTGCTGGTTACGGTGCTTGGCTGCTGCCCACAGGATCAAATCCTGGGCGCGCAACCACCTTTCCGATGAGGCGAAGATGCTTGAGGGCCATCAATTTAGACGTGACGTGATTCATGTTAAAAAAACTCAGAAGGTCAACATTTCCGCAGACCTGCACAACGGCATCTCTCATAATGAAGTGGTGGCGGTAACGAATAATTGCATACAATATCAAAACAAATATCAAGGTCGAAGTAGGGCCTACTTGGCCTGATGATATGTTGTAACCCACTGTCAGGCATTGACAGTAGTGGTGCAGGCTCTTCTCACAATCTGTCAGGCATTGACAAAGATCCCGCATTCAAAGACACACTAGCCGATGTATAATTGTATGAAATCTAGTGTAATGGAATATCAGAAAATCATAAATTACTTGAAATTATCTGTTAAACTACATTAACATATGTTTTTTTATAATTTAAGCTGTTTATTTTTCTACTAACTATTTTTCCAGTATGTGCATTTTAAAATATAAGAATGTTTTTCAATTATATTTGTCTTCTTGTTGCACAGCAGTGCTGATTGAACTTGTCGGCCTGGTTTCTGATTGTCTCTTCGTATAATAGTTCAATTGTCCTGCCAAAGCACTATTGACAGGTTTATTTATCGGCCATTCCAGCAGCATTTCTATAAAAGCGTCAACTGTGTAATTGACCTTTCTCTAACGTATATGCACCTAACAGACCACTGAATTGAGTGAGTGAATACAATTTACCTGTCTTTTTATGCAAGTGTACGAACTGGAGGGGAAAATGGGTGGCATGTGATTCACTCCTGACAGTCGTGTGTCACCACTTCGTGAGGCATAACGTCTGTGTACCGGTGCTGGCAGGGTTCCACGATTTCTCAGCCCACCGCAGGACTTGGTCACGGAGGGCGATATTGAAGCTGCGCAAGACAGGCTTCCACAACTCCTCAGTACAAATTGATGATTGGAGGTTAGAAGCTGAAGATTTGATGAGACACTGTCATAATATATGCGATATATCTCCCGTCTAGAAAGGGCAGAAAGACACATTGATGCAACGTAAACGACCAGGAAAAGTACAGAGTCTGTTGGGTAAAAATAGGGAGTTTGTAATTGCCTCCGAAGTACTTCTTTCTGGCGTACTAAAGGAACACAAAGCGGTTACCTAAGGCTTCGGTGACTACACTGGATTCATTAAACGTGATTGGCATGTTCTTAGGGATGTGCAGTGAAAATTTTTGAAGCCTTACAGTATGCCCCTATGCATGGCCACCTGATTTGTGCACATTCAAGTAGTTGAGCGAGTAATTTATTTGTCTTGAATTATATAGAGTGTGGCAGTCCAGGCAAAAAAGATGTTGCTTGGTGCAAAGTCAGCGACCCATAAAAACCACTGTTGCTAATGTAGCACTTTTCTAGAGTTTCGAGCAGCTGCCTTAAGTTGTAACAACGCAATCAAGTAGGCCCGACGCAACTCCAATAGCGGCTTCTTTCTTCTACGCAGTTGCTTCCAGTCACCCTTATTGGCCTCGTGTGGCACAATACTCTGCTTGTGCACAATGGCTCGGCCATAATTGTGTTTAGGGGTGTAGGCCGCAAAGTGGACATTGTAAACTCGTACTTGGGCATAGTTTCGTTGCAGCTCCTTTTGGCTCAATGTATTTAGCGTTTGAGAAGAAATCCGGGGTGAGTGTTTATAAGTTGTGGCTACATGTTTTACTCATGTTGCAAGTTCCTATAAACCTGACTCGTGAAGTTTATTCAGACACAACACCAAAAGCGATGTATTATATCTTGAGGAATAAATAGTTTGCAGTTTCCTTTGGCTTCCTAGAGTAACCGAGAACTGTGGTAGCGTAAATGTGATCTTACTTTTGACAAAATCCTGAATAAGCAGACTTCTATGTCATATGAGAGAAGCACTGCAGGCTTGCCGAAATTCGGATGCTGTATACATGCATCCTCTAAATATTCATTTATACAGGTCTGGTCTGGTGTCATCTCCACTACGATTTTACTGTCGAGAGCCAGAAAACATGAACCGCTTTCTCCTAATTTGCCATCGTTTCATTAGTCAAAAGAAAAAACATTGCCAAATTTATTAGGACACTTATAATTACCCTTTATAGAGGAAATATTCATTTCCTTGTGTCATATTCGCTGGGCCCCACTAACATGAACATCTGCTGAGCCATATGTAACTGCGCCGTGACAAGCAATGAACATACCAACAATTCTGCTCGATCAGCTCTTGAAGGGGACAAGGTTAAGACAATACCCTTATCGAGAACCGGTGGATGCTGATTGCCAACTTTGACTCGTCACACAAGAACTCCTTTTCTTCATTTGATTACATCAAGTAGACCTTGCCACGAGCAACACCTCTGCCCGAACCCTTTAAGTCTTCGGGCGCTTACTGGGTGGCGCCTAAATGATGCCACTATCCAGGGCAGTTAATGGCTGAGTAGCTTTTATGAAGTCATTCTCCTTTCGCACCAAAACGACTGACAACCTTTTTCGGGACAATTGTGGAAGTGAGGAGACATTACTGTCCACCTTCTACCACTCTGATCGCGACAATGCGCAGATAACCATGACCTCATTAAGATATATTAGGTACTTGGGCGTTCAATTGTCATCTGATTTGACATAGAACACCTATATAGACGCCACGGTTAGCAAAGCATCGAGGACACTTGGCTTAATTCAGCGTGACCTAAGTTCAGCGAACACCACCACTAAACGTCTTCCCTACAACAATTTGATACGTTCGAAAATTGAATATGCATCACTAATCTGAAACCCGCATCAGGCATACCTCATTCATAAATCAGAATCTATACAAAATAAAGCTGCTTGATTTATTACAAAAACTACCTGAAAACATCAAACAAAACAGAAATAAAATCTTCAATTGATTTAATTTTTCTAGAAACGCGCAGGCTTCTCACGCTTCTTTTTTTTGATAAATGTGGTAACAGTTCGTCATCATACGCTGCTTTTTATATTTAAAAAATGCTCATCGTTTATTGTCGCGACTTTATCATCAACACAAAATTCAGCCCATCTTCGCCGGTATCAATCTTTTTTTGAAGTCCCCGCTAATAAGAGCCATACGTTACTAGAATAAGCTTCCTGCTGACATTGCAGTTATTACTAATCATAATGCATTCGTAAACAGTCTGAATTGTTTCTTTAAGCTTAAGTTTTTGCATGTAAATTAATGCCCTTCCCCTTTTATTTTCGACAGATCGCACATTAAAGTGCAATTCGTAGTTATTTATTATGTTCCTAGTTGCATTTTGGTGTCGTTTTTTTTACTGCTCAAATATTCTTATCTATCTGAGGACTTTAGATTACAGTTAATTTCAATATTTCAACATTCATGTACTTTCAGAAGACATTATTTTTGCTGCAACGCAAGTAACAATGTACTATCTTATGCTTTTTTTCGCTTAGATCTGTTTGTTAAGGAAACGGTGCTAAGTCGTATTTTGGCTTCAATGTCGCATGTATTAGAGCATTTTTAAATGTCTGAGGTGTTTGAATTACAGCTGCATTTATTATTTGCGCATTCATTTAGCATCACAGGATAATGATATTGCTGCTACGAAGATATTTCTGCAAAATCTTTTATGCCTGTTTGAACCAGTGCTACGCTGTATTATTTATAGTTTCCCCCCCCCCCACCTATGTAACGCGTTCAGGCCTTTAGCGTACATAAATAAATATACTAGCCGCTCTATCTCACATAGATCAGTGACCAATGATGGCAGAATCCTTTGTGGAATGTCGACCCGAGAGGTCATCGCGGATGAAGGCGACCGAATCAGCGCTCATCTTCTTGAAGGCAAAAGACATGCACCAGCGTTCATCTACTTATTCTGTAATGATGACTGTGAAGTGTGACACTGCGTGTGCGTGCTCTCCTCTTTCTTGCTGCCAATTTAAAACACCTCTCACCCTTACCGCTGTTTAGGGTGGCAAATGAGTCCTTCTAGACTATTTGGCATCCTTGCCTTTTTCATTTCTCTCCTGTACACTTCTTCCTTCCTCCTATGAATATTATGTTAGTCTATGAAATGGCCATTGAAAAATATTTGTCTACCCTTCCTAGTCAACTGATTAGTTTTTTTTGCTTTCTTAGTCTCATCTGTAAACATCATCCATATATTAACCACCAGTTTTATGGCCGATTCCACGACGTGTGTATGAGCCGGTGCTCACCTCACGGTGCACGCAGAATTAACGTGTAGACGACGCGGTGCGCTCGTGCGACTAGTCGTTCACGCGGGGGCCGTTAGGTACATTTATTTATTTATCTCGTACGCTCATGGTCATGGTCGTGAGAGTACGAGATAAATAAAAAATGGCAGCATATACACAGGTTGAATGATGGAGAGTGGGGCGAACCATCCATCCGTCTATTCGTTCTTGCATCCGTCCGTCCATGCGTTCATCTGTGTGACCATCCGTGCGTCCATCCGCCCGTACGTTCGTACGTCTGTTCGTGCGTCCGCACGTCTATTCTTGTGCCCGTCCCTGCGTTCGTCCACGCATACGCCCCTGTGTCCGTCCACGCGTCCATCCGTTTATGCAGCCATACGTGCGTCCGTCCATGCATCTGTCTGTGTGTCCGTTCGTCCATCTAGTCAACACTCCAAATACAACCATCTCGCATCTTTTCATCATACATTCCGCATATAGAAGCACCGCCATCCACGGACATTCCAAGAACTAAACGAGAGGTGGCACATGCACACTTTTTTACGACTTGCGCTTCGTGTCTACTTCCCACCTTCAACCACCTCGAGTTCATGATGTATACTAGTTCCCTGTATTCTTGGTACTGCGGCCCAACGCTAGCTGAACCTCTAAAACCAAGGAGGTGACGCCCATCGAGTATAACCTAGCAACCTTTTCTTGCCTATGTACATGCCAATGGGTGCTAATTGGGAATGAGAGGCAGGAGAATTCGGCTTTTAGTTAACACGCACGCTGCGAATTTCAGGGGCGAAGCTCCTTATGGCGTGGCTTGTGCGTCCTTCGTAGTACGTAACCACCAGTGGCACATACCCGAAATAGCAGTTCTTACGATTTTCACCTCCAAGGTGGTTCCGGTGAGAGATTTCTTCTGTGCGTTGGTGAACAATAAAAGATAGTGCTCAATGCACATGTTAATGGCTGCTAAGAGGGAATGAGAGACAGGTGCATTTGGCCTTTAGATAACGCACACGCTGCGATCCCCATTAGCAGCTATTGGCATATACATTGAGCACGATCTGACAAGAAAAGGTTGCTACGTTATACTCGCTGGGTGTAACCTCCTTGGTTTTAGAAAGGTTTAGCAAGCATTGGGCCGCATAGCCATGAATACAGTGAACTAGTACATACCATGAACTCGAGGTGGTTAAAGGTGGGAAGTAAACCCGAATCGCAAGCCGTAAGAAAGTGTGCATGTGCCACCTCACGTTTAGTCCTTGAAATGTCCGCTGGATGGCAGTGCTTCTATATGGAGAATATATGATGAAAAGATGCGAGATGGTGGTACTTGGAGTGCTGAATAGATGGATGAACGGACACACAGACAGATGCATGGATGGACGCATGAACGGACGCAGGCGCGAACGCATGGACGACCGCAGGGACGGACGCACGAACAGACGCACGAACAGACGCACGCACGGACGGCTGGATGGACGCATCGACGGTTACACAGACGTACGCAGGAACGGACGGAAGCAAGAACGAATGGACGAACGAATGCTTCGCCCCACTCCCCATCATTCACTCCGTGGATATGCTGCCATTTTTTTATTGTTCCACAACGCACAGGAAAATTCACCCACCGGCACCACTTTGCAAGTAAAAGCGTAAGAGATGTTGCGTACTACGACGAGGGACGACGGGGATCCGCTTTAAGAAACTTCGCCCCTAAAAGCCTATGGTAATTGTTGGTGTAGAGCCTGACGATTTACAGGGTGGTGAGAAAGAGGTCGATGAGGTTCGGAATGACGAGCAGGATTGCTCTGGGACGTCAAAGGAGACGGCGTTGTGGACAGGAAGGGCATTGCTGCCGTGGCGGATCATGAAGTTGAAGTAGAAGAGAGGACAATTGGAAGCAAAAACAACGAAAGAAAAAATGAATAATAAAAACCAGCATGATAACTACTGTGAAAAGGTGTTGGAGGAGATCCTTCAGAAATAAACAGCATAAAGGTGTCACCTCGTGCGAAGTTGGCCGGTTCCACTGCTGTTCGCAAGGAAGATGAGCAGGCTTACATGAATAGAGAGCAGGACAAAATATTAGCCAAAGAGGATGCTGAAAGCTGCAGTAAGAATTTAGGAAGGCACCGGGGCTCAAGAAACGTGAGATGCAGCTAGCGAAAACCATACGACAGTGACGGCGTGGACGAACGTGTTGAACCTGTGAAGTACAGGAAGCGACGGGGAGAACGCGTTCATCGCTTGAGCTAACACACCCAAGCAGCGAGGCGATGCTGGCCGTAGAGTAGGTGTTGCGCTACGGCAGGCATTGTACCACAATGCGACCGCCACGGGCTGTGGCCTGGCCATTGGTAGCTGCAATATTCTTTCTATTCAGAGAATTTATGAGTAGTGATTATTCAAGAAGAATGAACTTGGTAGTGATCATTCGAGAAGAATGAACGTAGTCCGGGGACCAGGGATCATTTTAAAGTGCAAGCCTTACTGCCTTCTGCTCGTGTCCATTCGTCTATGCCCTGCGACAATGCAACTGCCATCTCTCATTGTCACACTTTTCCAGGAAAACGTAAAAAAGACCAATGCTTGAATGTAAACATTGGACAGAAGTCTGTCTGATTGGGTGTGAAACTGGGAGATGAATTAGACTCCAACCAAAAGTTTTGAAGCAACCCAAGATTTCGAAACCGACTTGGTTCCTTCCTCAGGGCTCACTGCAAAGACTACGTAGCAGCGGCGTCTTCAAAGCACTCGTGGGGCAGATAATGACCCCTCTCTGTCGTTTAGCCGTGGAGCGCAGTCCATGTGTATACACTGGGAAAGGGTCCCGAGAAAGCGGTTGATGTTATGGGCTGTCCTATGTATGTGCCACGACTAATAACCTTCTCCTATAGTGCGGCTCGCTTTCAAGGATGACATCCGCTTCTAAATTTATCCGGTGACCAACGTCTCAGCATGTTCGGTGACTGGGCTGCGCTCTTTATAGAACTTCCACACATCGTTAGCGTGTTGCTTCAGTCGTTTCGGTAGGTTTTTCGTCTCGCTTATATATGAATAGGGGCACTCGGTGCAGTGAATTTTGTAAACGACACCGGGGGTTCTGCCATTGTTGGCCAGTCTTTCGGGCAGGGGAGGCGGTGGCCCAGCGTACACTAAGGCACGTGCGCTATGCGAACCCCTTCCTTCTTGAAGATCCGCGCCAACATATCGCTGGTTCCCTGAACGTATAGAACCGTTAAGCGTTTTGGGGGGCTGCCAATCAAGGTTTATTGGAGTTTTCGTATCCTCGGTTGCTCTGCACGGCGGGTGGCGGCTCAAATGAAGTTTTTTGGGTATCCGTTTTTTCTGAGGTCCGCAAGTACGCAGTCCTCTTATTTCTTTCGCTCTGTGTCAACGAAACATACGTTTTTAGCTCTCTCGAGTAACGTGGTCACAACCGAGGCCTTGTGGCAGGCGGGGTGAGAAGAATCAATTTGAAGGTAGCGGCCAGTGTGCGTTGGCTTCCTATGCACGGAGAATTCCAGGTCGTTGCGCTTTTTCGTCACCTGGACAACGAGAAAGGGCAGGCAGTGGTTGCTTTCACACTCGGTCGTGAATTGTATGGCTAGGTGCAGGAATTTAGGTGTTGTCTGAAGTTTTCAACTTGAGACGTCTTCATAACGTAAAAGCAATTGTCCATATAACGCAGAAAAAGCTCGGGTCACGGCGAGAAGGAGCTGAGTGCTTTCTCTCCTATGTACTCCATGGTCAGCTTTGCCATGGTGACGGAGATGAAAGCTCCCATTGCGGTTCCACTGTTTTGCCTGAAAATGATTCCTTTGTAGGAGAAGTACGCATTGGACAGGCAGAACTCCAGAAGACGGCAGAGCTCGTCAACCACCAGAGGAGTCCTTTCACTCTAGCTTGCTTCCCCCTCAAGCGCATAATGGGTAAAGGAGACAGCTAAGGGAGCTGGCATGTTGATGAACAATGAAACCACGTCAAATGAGTCCGGGCTTTTGTCATTGTCGATGCTCACATCTGACGCTAGCTGCACGAAGTGGCTGGAGTCACAGACATGAGTTGGTGTCTTCCGGGTTAAAGGAGTGAAGGTTCGGTGTATAAAATTTGAAAGCGCTTGGCATGGGGAGGAAGTGAAGTCTGCAATCGGTCGGAGAGGACGTCAGGCTTGTGAATATCTTGTAGCCAAGAGAAACTCGGTGCGGATCCGTTACGGCAGATTAGTCGCACGTAAAGAGTTCTGAGGTTCAGGTAATGCTTGAAAATTTTCGTGAGTAGCTTGTTTAGCTGTGCCTGGGTTTTCTTCCTTGGGTTCTTTACTAGCTGCGTGTATGCGTCCCCTTCTATATGAGCTGAAATCTTCCGATTGTAGTCCCCGCTGTCCAACACCACCGTCGAATTGCCCTTGTCGGTGGGCAAGATGACAATGCTCAAATCCCGTCTGAGATCCCGAAGTGCCTGGTTCTTCTCTGGGGTCAAGTTCTTTTTTTCTTGTAACGGTAATTTCGGAAGCATCCCAGTTGATTTCAGCCTAATTTCTTCTCTGGCACCCGGCCTCACGCTCTGGACGGCTTCCTCTACAGCCGCGACAAGTTTCAGTTGACGGGGCGTCGTTGACATGTTACAGCCATGTCCCTTCTCCAGAACAGAAGATTCCCGATCAGTGAGTGAAAAAGATAAAAAATTGGTGACAAACCTAAAATGTTGGATGCTATGGGTGGAACTCCGGTTCAACAGGTAGGAGTTTCTTATCCTGAGTGGCCCGGTGCTTTTTTGCCGTTGATGCCGCAACAAAGTCCGCTAACACGTCAACCGCAGACATCTACTCAGAAAAGCGGTGCTCAAGTTGACGCTTTGAGAAGAACAGGTCCAATTCTTTTTTCCGTAGAAAGGCGTTATTTCATGAAGGCGGGCATTGATAAGTCGTTGTTCGGCTCTCGTGACGACTTCCAAGCCTTAAGGGTCGAGACAGGTCATTTTAGAGGCTGGCTTTGAGGAACGATTTTGCTTTCTTTGCAGGTGCGGCTGAAGTCGACATGAGTCTTGAAGGCTGAGATGTCTTTCCTAATGCATATGTAGCGCTTGACGAGCTGCATGGTATCGTGTTCGAAGTCTTGGCTGATCGACTTGAATAAAAACATTCGACAGAAGTCTGTCTAGTTGGGTGTGAAACTGGGAAATGATTTAGACTCCAATTAAAGGTTTTGAAGAAACCCAACTTTTCGAAACCAACTTTGTTCTTTCATCAGGGGTGACTGCGGAGACTACGTAGCAGGGGCGTCTTCAAAGAACTCGCGAGGCCGATAATGACCACCCCTCTCTCCCTCATTTTGCCGTGTAGTGCCAGTCGACAGTCAACTAGCGCCAACACCAACGACTGTCAATGACAGGAGCGCCAACCACAGTCAACGATTGTGCTCCACGGAAAAGCGTGAGAGATAGAGGGGCGTCATTACCCGCCCCGCGAGTGCTTTGAAGTCGCTGCTGGTACGTATACTCCGCAGTCACCCTTGAGGAAGGAATCAAGTCGGGTTTCTTTAAAATTTTGGATGGAGTCTAAATTATCTCCAAAGCGCTATGACACTTAGCAACAGTTGAGCCACCACAGCTGTAGCCTCCTGCTCACATTCTCTCATAAATCACGTGATTGCTCAGAGAGTGTGAAAATGAAAAAAAAATCATGAAACTTCATGGAGTGAATCGTCATGAGTGGGCGAAGCTTTGAGTATCACATGGGTGAGTAACCGTATGTTATCTGCGCGTTGTCACATACAATGTATATGGAGTGAAATAATGTGACATAAAGAGTCGTCTACTAACTATGTGTTATGGTTCCTAATGTCGATGTTGAAGTCGCCGACTCTTATATATGGTGTCTGCTTCTAGGTTTTTACATTGTTTTGTCACCATACCGACTGATTTCGGCCTATTGTAAATATTATTTTCCTTCAGATACATACTGATGTTTTCCACAGCAATGGCTTTCTACGTATCTTGACAGTGCATCGTGACAGTCAACGACAAAGCTAGAATCTAAGGTGCGTGATGTTCAGGCTGAAGTAGAAAACTAGTGTAAACAGTTTGTGCTTGTAAATGTTTTATATTGTTCTGTGACTATGATAATTGATATTAGTGTATTGTATCTTTTTTGTCGAATGCTTTGGCTGATGGGGGCCTAAATGTCGGTGCTATCACGGTGTTGCTGACATTCATTTTGTTCCTTTGAACCTTTTGTTCTGCCACATGGTATGACTATTGCGTGCCTACATTTTGATGTTCTCGTGATGTTGTGGCCAGTTGGCGTTTTTCTTGTTAAACTTTTGGTAATCTTTGACCCGGTACTGTATTGTGCTATCAAGCACATCAAAAAGACAAGCGTGAGCTCCTAAAAAAGGTGCTTCACCCCTAAAACAAAAAGAAAAAGATAATTTAGGGCTTCTTAAGCTTAGTCTTGAAGAGTTGAAAGTGATTACAATATCCTGTCCCTAATGCGTACTACAACTCGATAGTGCGTACCTTTTTTGTATGATGTGATTGTAGAAGCCTGAATTGTTGATTATCACACTTTGATCTATACTGTTGAAAGTGGCTTGTGTCAGTGAGTTCTTCTCATTTGCTGCCATATGTGTATGGGCAGCATGCCTTGAACGACGAGCACTTACGCACGTGGTAGGTTTTCGAACTTCCTATGCACTTTCTACGTGGGAATTCGCCCAGTAACGTTTGTGCCACCACGGAGGAGCGTGCCATTACGCTTGCGCTAGCTGATATTTTTATCAAAGCCGTCAAAAGTGACTACAAATAAGTGGTTTGCTACTACGACGCCCACCGTATCTCTCGCTTGGAATTTTACATCTTGCTTTCCGCTGCCTCACCCACCTCTTCTAGACATCGCTTACTCCTCAGGGCTCCGGCCGACGAGTCGATTAGTGGAAACACCCAGGTGCACACACTCGCCTTAGATCTTAGCTGCTGAGCTTAGCGTACTGTTCATCGCGCCACTTCCCCTGGCACCAGTATGTGGCTGAACTTTCCACTTACTATTTGAACGCACATTCCCCAGTACTGCCAACCTGGAAGAAGCGTTAGCCCTCCAGCACATTAACATCTGACAAGGCACACGGCTTTCCAGTGGCGTCAATTACAGACAGGCAGCTTCACACAGCCCCGCCTATACAGAAGAATTTTCGGAATAGATGTCGCCAAGGTGCCAACATTGCTCGCCTCCAGTCACAATCATATATACGGCGTGGACTTGCATGCACCCCAACAGAGACGACACAAACAGCCGACAGCCGTGGGAGTTCCTCTTGCATGGCTCTGAGCCAGAAGACCGACAACGGCTCGTGCACCACGCGATGAAGGCTGACGTACTTCAAGAGGTCCCCGCCGACCGCCTTTAGACAGCGCAACCAGTGCTAGAACGCCCCCCCCCCCCCTTTTTTTTAGTGCAATAAAGAGTTCACCACCACCGCCGGTTTTATACCACGAAATTGTTACCACAAGTTCTGATGACAAATTTCAATATACGCTTATACCACGCAATTCTTTGGCAATGTTACATGTTGCATTGTGAAGCTTGTATGAAGTACGCGTGTGTTCGGGAAGCCTTAACGTTACTATCACTCCAGTTTCAAGCAGAGGAAGATGTTTTACTTGTACTTCTTTGGAGGCGCCTGGCTGTGCGGCAGAACACTTGTTTGCAACGCAACAAGCATTGGTTCAAGCATCACTCGGACTCGGAAATTTATAATATACATTTCATTTCCGTTTTTCTCAGTTTTGCAGTCACATACAAGATGATTTTTTATTCAGAGCCAACGATGCCCAATCTGCCACAGGAAGTTGCTTGAATACACTGAATGTGCTATACGTTAGTATGGCACATTCAGTCCACAAGTTTTCACGCAACACAATTTGGAATAAACAAAGTGTTCTGAAAAATTTTCATGACCCAGACAAGAACGTTTTGCGTCGCGTAACACCAGGGCAGCAGATGCGATGACGCCCCCAAATCAAGCATTTTTAAGAGGCGGGCAACGTCGCAAGGACCTGCAGTGACATTGTGGCGAAGTAGTTGTGAGCCATGTAATGCATTGCGATGACTATGTTTCTCGTAGAGTGAATTCATTGCTTGCATCAGCACAGTGTCACGAGAGCAGTTTTTTAATGTGTTTTTTTCTTTAGAAGCGAACTCTCAAAGTGACTAGGTTCATTTTATTGAGCTGGTCATATCTATATATTAAATTCAGATATATAGACTCTTGTTCCACCACCCTTCCTGCATTTTCATTAAACATTTATATTTAGGAATTACTGGTATGGCGTTTCGTCTATTTGCACTTGTGTTTCCGGTGCATCTGCCAAACTCCTGAAACATATGTTGTACAATTTCTGCCGTACCACTGAAAGCACATTTTGTTGTTTTTAGGCACCATATGACTGATTGGTTATGAAAGTTGTTCTGTGAAAACCTGTCGACCTTTTGTTATTCGTTTTTGTTTCACTGAGCACAACTCTTGCTATTTTAGATTTATGATATACGGCACTGCTACGCACCATGTTCTGTTACCAATCATGCGAGAAAATTTGAAAAAAAAATTGACGCAGTAACCATATCAAGCTTGCCAATACAAAGCCCTGATAACAATGAACGCGTCTATTACTCACAATTAAGCATGAGAGAACAAGGTTCGACAAAAACATGCAAGGCCAACGTAAGTAAAACGTTTAACGTGTCGTTGGAAGACATAACACAGGAACTCGCTCTTTTCCGAAGAAAACAAACGTATATTGTTGTTTCGGGGCCACAACGAGTCTCTCGTTCACAATAGAGAGCATGTAATAAGGCGTCACAATTTAAGGGATGGGTGGAGCATGAATCGTCACATAACTAGTCACATCCTCTTCCATGCTCTTATTGTGAACAGGGAAACCATAGCGGCCGCAAAACGTCAGTTATATATATATATATATATATATAGTGAGTGTGCGTGGGTGTGTGTGTGTGCGAGTGTGTTTTACGACAAGGCAACTACCACTTTTATTTTTTACAACGCAGAATCATGGCCACTTAATAATATGAACTAAAATAATAAGTGGACGTACATCAAGCTACAGCTTGCTAGTGTGAGTCTTGTGTGTTACCACATAGTGCCTATCAAGATATACAAAAAACTGGCAGGCCTGCGTTCAATGCCAGCACAGTCAGAGCTAAAGCTGGAAGAGTGAACTTCCGGAGCCTCTGTTAAACACTATTTGGATAACCTCTACAAGCAGACTTCCAGGGTACACCGTACGTCATTACCCAACCTAATTTTTGTGTAGTTGGGAGGTATTCACTGTGCCATCTTTCGTAATTCTTCTCAGAAGCCTGCTACCAGCTACCCACTTGCAAGGTGTTTCGTCAAATGTTTTGACGCTGTGGCCGAGTACGATTAAGTATCCCTGAAGCTTTAGTAATGGGTTGTAGCATTCGATGACCCATTCGTTACGCTATATTTGCATTCCATGACGCCTGGTTGTTTCTCAGCTGTTCTAAACAACCTCATTACTTATAGTAACGCCATTCCTTTCCCGACGTGAAGCCAGCCTAACACAAGTTTACAACGTTGTTTTGAGCACAAGCGTCGCTCCATGGCAGAATGCTAGGCTTATACGCAGGGGATCTCGCTTTCGAATCCCATTGTGTCCTTGCTGCTTCTTATTATTTCAATCTTTTTATTCTAATTTTCTGCAACATTCGTTACAGACCTATGTATGCTAAACATAATTATTGTAAATATGCTAAAGCAGATAAATGCAAAGCCTTCGCATCAAAAGTCGTAATGGGATCCATTCGCAATAACATGGTGTATATGTACTTTCAATTGTCAATTCCTAATGAGGCATGGGGCGATCGCAGTAATAACGACAGCACTAGAGGGTACCCTTGTGCTGGTTTTTAAGGGAGCTGCAACGCATGGCACCTCAGTGAGCATGAGAGTTATGGGTAGTACACGGATTCGCATAGTGTTCGAACTTTACGTTCCATTTTACTTCGCGTGCTTTGAAGCTCTTTTGTCACGAAACGTCAATCGGAACGTGTTGACGAGTTGCGCTTCACCACCCGAATCTTTTGGGCTTACCCTTTCAAATCGCGTCACGTAGTTCAGAGAGATTTGTTCTTTGCTTCACGAAGAAAAACAATGAAAACAGCGATAAACGAAAGCACAAGTGTGATTCGCCACCCACAAGTGCGAAAACTAGACTAATCTTTCTCTTACCCTACATTCCAAAGACAGTTCAACAAATCAGGCGTCAGAGTTCCCTGTAGTTTTTTTAAGAACTCTATGAACCATGTATGGGGCTGAGAATACTATAAAGGGGGAAAGCCTCTTATTTTTTCTGCTCCTGTCCGCTGGTTACTCTTCATTTTCTTTCAATGCTCCCTTTTTTAACGCAGAGTGGATTTATCCACGACCGGAGCATCGCAAATTTTCCACCGGGCTGTCTTTCAATTCTGCGGAGTCAGCCCCCTAATGCACAGGGCACTTTGAGTTGACGTTCTTCAGTTACTATTCATCATGTGAAGTCACAAAATGACGTCACACATTCAGTGTGAGCGAGCCTTGAGGTGGTATCATGTAAATATGAAAAGATTTTTTCACATCATTCTTTTGACGCAGCGAGCGCGGGACGGCGACAGTCAATTTGGTGTTGATAGAAATCATAAGGTTTCACTTCAAGCTGGCTATCTGTTACAGCTAGGTAAAAAGTCGGCAGTAACAGGTAATGGTTTCAATGAATGGTGGGGAAGACGCTGTCTTCCTCCTCTTCCCTGACACATTTGCCGATTTTTTTTTGGTTTAACAAGATGTACTATCGGTGTCAAATAAAAGACCAACAGCAGAGCGCGTGTTGCACAAGAATGAGGGAACTGCATAGCGCCGTTCTGCCATCACCGTCTACAGACCTGCAACACCGAAATAGGCAGCGCTGCGAACTCGAAAGCATGGCTGTGGTTCACGAGCAGCAAACCGCATCTATCTCTCATGCTAGCTGTGTGAACTGCACCACGCACTACTTCTGGCGTTTCATTCGGAGCCGATAGCACGAGCCAAAAGTAAGTTTTAATGTGCATACCAATCACCCACTTGACGCTAGCCAGCCGTATAAGTCCACTGATCGAAAATTGCTATGACTTTTACTTCGTTGGCAAATGTGTTGCGTGCACGTGCGCAGAACACTACAATTGGGAGCGGAGCATAAATTTTCCGTCCACTCAAGTCTGTTTTGTCGAAAAACTTTCAAGAATACGCCGTCCATCTCGAGGATCACCGTCTCCACGACGCCGTTCCCTGTCTCCCTGCGGCCAAGTGCTGGCAGCTCATGAGCGGGGAAAAGTAGTCGTCGCAGTCCCTGATGCAAGGACTGCAACGCTATCGCAATGTGAAAGCCCTCAGAGCAGCCCCTCGAATGTCATTGACGTGCTTGTGGACGGTGTTTGTGCATCGGCTCTTATTGACACTGGAGCTGCCGTATCAGTTATGGACGAAAAACTCTGCCGCTTACTTCGAAAAGTGACTTACTTTCTGGGTTATCCCTCCGTACTGCAAGTTTGCACCGGATTCATCCTACAGCAGGGTGCACAGCTCGCGTTGTCATCCAGGACGTTCTGTATGTCGCCCAGTTCATCATCATTTAGGCATGCTCTCATGACGTCATCCTGGGATGGAACTTTCTCTCCCGCCATGACGCCGTCATCGATTGCGCCGCCGCCGAAATTGAGCTCTCACCCTTCTCGCATTTGACGCCAGAAGACAGTCCCCCGACACTGAGCAAGATTCTAACGAAAGACGATACAACAGTGCCTCCAAACTCGCCGACGGCTGTGTCTGTCTACTGCGCTGGTCTCTCCGACACCATTGGACTTGTTTCGCCATCTGACCGCGCTTGCAGCAGGAAAGGGTTGCTAGTACCTTTCGCGACCGTGCAGGTCAACCAGGGCAACACTGCTATTTTTGTAACCAACCCGTCCCCGTACGCTGTTACCTTGCTTCGAGGGGAATGTCTCGGCAGATTGGAACCAGTCGACGACGCACAAGTCCTGGACGTACCCGATGACACGCGCGCTCCCAGGTCGTGTACCATCAATGCTGTTTCCACTTCTGATTCGTCGTCTGCTGATGTATTTGGCCCCTCCATCGCTGACAACCTTACGGCCGTACAGCGTTCCCAACTTCTGGACCTGTTACTAGAATATCGTTCTTCTTTCGATGTCGGGCGAAGTTCTCTCGGTCGCACGTCCGTTGTTACGCATCGCATCGACAGTGCTGCCCATCCACCTTTACGGCAACGTCCATATCGCATGTCGCCTGCTGAACGTCGAGTAATTAATGACCAGGTTGACCATATGCTCCGACGCGACGTTATTCGGCCCTCCGACAGTCCATGGGCGTCTCCTGTTGTTCTTGTTGCGAAGAAAGACGGTTCTGTGCGGTTCTGTGTGGACTACAGACGGCTCAATAAGATCACTCGCAAGGATGTTCATCCACTGCCACGCATCGATGACGCAATTGACAGCCTTCATGGAGCCGATTTTTTTCTTCTCTCGATCTGCGCTCGGGGTACTGGCAAGTACCCATGGCTGACGACGCTTGACCAAAGACCGCCTTTGTCACGCCAGACGGCTTGTGCGAGTTCAACGTCATGCCGTTTGGTCTATGTAATGCACCTGCGACCTTTGAGCGCATGATGGACACCGTTCTGCGCAACTTGAAATGGTACACGTGCTTGTGTTACCTCGACGATGTCATTGTCTTTGCTCCGGATTTCTTCACGCATCTCCAACGTCTGAAAGAAGTTTTCGCACGTGTGAGCAATGCCGGCTTACAACTAAATCTGAAAAAGTGCCGCTTTGAAGCACGGCAACTCACCATACTGGGGTACGTCGTGTCCAAACACGGCATTCTTCTTGATCCTGCCAAGCCGTGGCCGAATTCCCCAAACCTGCATCTGTCAAAGAACTGCGTAGTTTCGTGGGCCTGTGCTCATACTTCCGACGCTTCATACAAAATTTCGCCACGATCATATCACCGCTGACGAAGCTCCTTGGAAGCAACGGGCCCTTCAATTCGTGGTCATCCGAGTGCGACGACGCGTTCGCGAAGCTCCGCCATTTGTTGACGTCGCCTCCCATTCTACGCCACTACGACCCTACAGCCCCAACGGAGGTGCACACGGACGCCAGCGAAGTAGGCCTCGGCGTTGTCCTGGCGCAGCGAAAACCCGGATTCCCTGAATATGTCGTAGCGTATGCCAGCCATACGCTCACGAGAGCCGAGAAAAACTACACCGTCACGGAGAAAGAGTGCCTGGCGATCGTCTGGCGTCTTACAAGTTTCGACCTTATTTGTATGGTCCGGCACCATTCGATGCTCGTCACCGCCATCATGCACTATGCTGGCTTCATCATTGAAGGATCCATCAGGCCGTCTCGACCGTGGGCTCTTCTCTAACAGGACTACTATATCCACGTCCTGTTACCGGCAACGGACGCCAGCAATGATGACGCCGATGCCCTCTCGCGCTCACCTCTGCTGAAGGTGATGTGCTATGCTCGTATCTCGGTGCTGTTCTCCATTGATGTGACATCATTGATTACACCGAACAGCGAAAGGATACTTGGATCGGGCCCGCTCATCGACATGCTTCGATCATCCGCAACGCAACCACGCTTTTGCATGCGCGTCAAGCTCGCCATTCGCCATTCGTGACGGCCTCCTACACCCGACGAATTACGACGCCGCAGCGGCACTTGGTACTCGTGATACCCCGCAGTCTGCGTGTCAGAGAGATGTGAAAGGAATGCACATAGATGAAGGTGGCACCAGAAGTCTGGGTAGCGATCACAAACGTATCAAGCTAAGTTTTGGAAGAGCAGTGAAAGTGGGAAGGAGACAAGATGAGCAGCTACAGGAAAATTTTTATCCAGAAAGGCAAATTGAAATAGCCACTAAACAAATTGAGAAAGTAATCACGGAGGATAATAAGACAGTGTGGACATACACGAATCTAATTAGACTCTTTAAGCTAGAGCTTGCTAGGACGCGTGACAAGTCACCCCGGAAAAGAAGACACAAACCCAAAAGTTGGTGGGTTGAGGAAGTTAAGAGAGCCTTAGCAAAACGTCAGGAAGCCTCTAGGGAACACAGACATGCTAATCAGCGGAATGAACCGACAGATGATGTTGAAAGAAAATGGGCAACCTTTCTAAGCTGTAGAAGGGATGCATCCCTACTGATCAATGAAAAGATTAGAAGGAAGGGAGCTCAGTGGCTGGCAGAAGTATATAAAAAAGATAGAAAGGCAGCTGCGAAATTTTTGAACCATCTAAACTTCCTAAGAAATGAGACGAGCCTAGAGCAGAGTTTTATAACTACAGCCCAAGGTGCTAGGCTATAAGGGGACGAAGCTATATAATATATAAGAACAAGGGTAACAGAAAAATTTCAACAAAGAAGTACTTTATGCACCACAGTAGGCAAGGACAAATCAAGAGGTGCAATGGCTCCATTTTCACAACAAGAGTGGCAAAGGGCTGAGAAAAGGGTTCCTAGTAGTACATCAACAGGCCCAGATGGCATTCCAATTAAGCTGATAAAGACATTAGATCCGAAGTATAAGCAGGCTTTGAGAGATCCAGTGAGCACAATAATAATCGATGGTGAAGATCCCGATGGATGGAAACTTGGCAGGATGAGCATGATCTCTAAAGGAAAGGGGGACAAAGCTGACACAAGCAACTACCGTCCTATAACAGTGACATCAGTGGTCTACAGGCTGGCGATGCAGATTATAATAGAAAGACTGCAGGCGTGGATAGAGGATGAGGGGGTGCTAGGGGAACTGCAGAATGGGCTTCGGAAACACAGGAGGTTGGAAGACAATCTGTTCCCACTGACGCAGTGCATCGAAATAGCAGAAAAGGAACACAGGCCCCTGTGGCTGGCATTTTTGAATATCAAGGGAGCGTACGATGGCGTTGTTCAACAGGAATTGTGGGGAATTCTGGACACACTAGGCATGGAACATGTAGTCACTAATCTTTTAAAGGGTATCTATAAAGGTAACAAGGTAGTTATAAAGTGGGAAAAACAGGTATCCAAGCCTGCAGAGGTAAAACGGGGGCTTAGGCAGGGGTTCCCTCTGTCACCCTTATTATTCATGATGTATCTACAAGGATTAGAGGCAAAATTAGAGGGAAGTGGACTGGGCTTCAACCTCTCTTTAGTCAAACAAGGAAAACTTATTGATCAGGCACTACCAGCATTATTGTACGCAGATGATATAGTGCTAATGGCCAACAACAAGGAAGATTTGCAGAGATTGATGGACATCTGCGGTAATTAGGGAGATCGGTTAGATTTTAGATTCAGTAAGGAAAAATCAGCAGTCATGATTTCCAATGACAACGAAGGTAGTGAGCTTAGAATACAGGAGGTCATGCTAAAGGTAACAGATAAATACAAATATCTGGGCGTATGGATAAGCAATGGGACCGAGTATCTGAGGGAACACGAAATATACGTGACGACTAAAAGTAACAGGAATGCAGCAGTCATGAAAAATAGGGCACTGTGGAATTGCAATAGGTATGATGTTGTGAGAGGAATATGGAAAGGGGTCATGGTTCCTGGGCTGACGTTCGGCAATGCGGTCTTGTGCATTAGATCAGAAGTTCAAGCAAGATTAGAAATTAAGCAACGTGGAATAGGTAGGCTTGCTTTAGGAGCTCTCGGGAATACACCAAATCAGGGTGTACAAGGTGATATGGGATGGACATCATTTGAGGGCAGGGAAGCTAGCAGCAAGATAAAATTTGAGAAGCGATTGAGAGAAATGGGGGAAGAGCGTTGGGCTAGGAAGGTTTTCAGCTACTTGTACATGAAGAATGTCGATACAAAATGGAGGAAGCGAACCAGGAAGTTGACTGGTAAATACTTAGAAAACAGCAGGTGGCCAAACCAAAAAGAACTACCGGTTAAGAAGAAAGTGAAGGAAACGGAGACTGACATGTGGAGAATGGGCATGATTTAGAAGTCCGCACTAGAGATCTATCGAACTTTTAAGCAGGAAATTGCCAAGGAAAGGATCTATGATAATATTCGGGGTAGTTCTCTACTGTTTGAGGCCAGGACGGGAGTACTGCGAACCAAGACATATCGGGCCAAATACGAAGGGGTAGACACAGTACGCAGTGCGTGTGGAGAGGAAGAAGAAACTGCCGAACACTTGATAATGTTCTGTAAAGGGCTTCACCCTATAGTTCAGGATGATGGCGCAGAGTTTTTCAAAGCACTGGGGTTAGGGACCCTTGTGCTGGTTTTTAAGGGAGCTGCAACGCATGGCACTTCAGTGAGCATGAGAGTTATGGGTAGTACATGGATTCGCATAGTGTTCGAACTTTACGTTCCATTTTACTTCGCGTGCTTTGAAACTCTTTTTTCACGAAACGTCAATCAGAACGTGTTGACGAGTTGCGCATCACCACCCGAATCTTTTGGGCTTACCCTTTCAAATCGCGTCACGTAGCTCAGAGAGATTTGTTCTTTGCTTCACGAAGAAAAACAATAAAAATAGCGATAAACTAAAGCACAAGTGTGATTCGCCACCCACAAGTGCGAAAACTAGACAAATCTTTCTTTTACCCTACATTCCAAAGACAGTTGAACAATACAGGCGCCAGAGTTTCCTGTAGTTTTTTTAAGAACTCTATGAACCATGTATGGGGCTGAGAATACTATAAAGTGGAAGCACTCTTATTTTTCTTCCGTCAGCTTTTGTTACTCTCCTCATTTTCTTTCAAATGCTCCCTTTTTTTAACGCAGAGTGGCACTTACTCCACGACCGGAGGCATCGCAAATTTTTCACACAGTGGCTGGTCTTCCATTTCTTCGGAGATCAGCCCCCTAATCACGCAGGCACTATGAATTGACGTTCTTAAGTTACTATTCATCATGTGAAGTCACAAAATGACGTCACACATTCAGGTTGTGAGCGATGCCATGATGGTGGTATAATGTGTAAATATGAAAATATTTTTTCACATCATTCTTGTTGACGCAGCGAGCGCGGGACGGCGACAGTCAATTTTGGTGTTTGATAAGGAATTCTAAGGTTTTCACTTCAAAGATGGCTATCTTGTTACAGCTAGGTAAAAAGTCGCCATAACAGGTAATGGTTCAAATGAATGGTGGGGAAGAGCTGTCTTCCTCCTCTTCCTGACACATTTGCCGATTTTTTTTGGTTTAACAAGATGTACTATCGGTGTCAAGTAAAAGACCAACAGCAGAGCGCGTGTTGCACAAGAATGAGGGAACTGCATAGCGCCGTTCTGCCATCACCGTCTACAGACCTGCAACACCGAAATAGGCAGCGCTGCGCACTCGAAAGCATGGCTGTGGTTCACGAGCAGCAAACCGCATCTATCTCTCATGCTAGCTGTGTGAACTGCACCACGCACTACTTCTGGCGTTTCATTCGGAGCCGATAGCACGAGCCAAAAGTAAGTTTTAATGTGCATACCAATCACCCACTTGACGCTAGCCAGCCGTATAAGTCCACTGATCGAAAATTGCTATGACTTTTACTTCGTTGGCAAATGTGTTGCGTGCACGTGCGCAGAACACTACAATTGGGAGCGGAGCATAAATTTTCCGTCCACTCAAGTCTGTTTTGTCGAAAAACTTTCAAGAATACGCCGTAAAATTTATCACGCTCTGTTTTCAAAGCACAGTGGACTCACTCGGCGGCGCGGTCGATGCTTTCATGTAAATTATTTCAGTGTCCAACTAGCGTTGACGCTATATCAAAGCCATTTACCGAGTGCTGCTATGTACTTGTGGGTATTATCCTGATCACAATGGCTGTGTATATGGTGATTAGATGTTAAATGTTAACGTTTCTGAACCTCCTGTGATGGTGGAAGCCATCTGAAGAACTATCAGAAGAAAGTGCAGCTTGTCGTCGATGAAAGCCATGTGACCTAAGTCATATATAACGCAAATACTTCTATTATATTTAGAGCCTATCAGACGACAAAATTCGAATTCCTGCCATTGTTTCGGTGGAATACCGTTCACAGCGCCACCATCGGTGACGCAGAAGTCGAAATAGAAACATTCTTGTAGATATATATGTAGGCCTTGTCGCATAGCGCCACTCGACAGCTACAGAACGGCTCTCTGGAGGTCAATGAGATAGACTCGTCAGTTTGCTCTTAGCTATGCACTGAATATATAGTTCGGCATTTGCATTCTTCTTCGCAAGGTTCCCATTGTGATTGTTTGAAATGTGAGTCCTGTTTCGCGAAAATCGCCACCAATTTTTCGTTTTTTATAAGGGATAGGATGGTGACAATGCATCGTGTTGAAGTATGAACAGCAAAGTTTTCCACTGCTTCTGAAGCAGATGCTCTTAAAAAATGAATTTTTCACGAGTCTAAATCCTTCTACAATTATATAAACTGGTACATTGAAGAAAAATGCAGTTGTGGGGTGGAACTCTTATCTATACGTATCCCCCATCGGTGTTGTCTGTCATGGCACGCCTTCGACACAAAACAATGACACGCAAGGTATTAAGTTCTCTCCGTTACACCTCACCATAATAACTAAAAAGAGAAACAAGAAGGCAAACAACTCAACAAAAAACTTACTGATTCTATCGAGGCTACTATAGTTATCTAGAAGCTCAATAACGGTCTGCTCCGGCACGTCACCATGACACATTGGAAAACAACTGGTAAACATGTTGTGGCATGGTGGTGCGGTGATAGAAAATGTCACATAACCACTGGCGTACAGTTTTTCAGCTTGTTATAATATTCAATTTGCTCTAGCTCCTTAGAAATTTTAACTCTATCAAAAATTTTGGTGGTAGGCTTAAACTGGCCGTTTTGTTTCTGTTACAGTTGTGAAGGCTTGCCCTATAACTTTTATTCTAAGCTGTTCGTGGCATAGAAATTGGCATACGTTTATTAATTTGTTTTGGAAGTGAAAAATGTTGCAAAAGTTTTTTTTAGTGTCCACCCAGAATAAGTTCTTTTGAAACATTGAAAAGAAGGACCAATGAAGATGTTAATTCGGCGCAGTCATGAACGTTCATCATACAGTCGTAGAAGACTGAGGCGCAGAACATGTAGAAAGAAGTACTACACACATTGACGACACATTAGTTTTATAACCCTAAAAGGCACTACCTAGAATCACTGTTTGGCTAGCCCCAGCTGCTCGTACACTTTAAGGGTGTGAGAGCAGGAATACGACGTAAGAAATGAAAGCGAGATGCTATGGTAGGCGTCCGTGTTGTCCTTGGGCAAGCGGCTTGCGTATGCTCTTCCAACGCTTTCGATGGTTTAATATTAGGTACACAATGACTCTTGGAATTACTTCAGTGTGTTTCTTCTTTCGTTATGTTTTATGCTCTTATTTCTTTCATTCACAAATTATCTAACTAATGTACAAACCCTATTACGGTTATAGTACTGAACTCTTTTTAACAATTACACAATGCCAGTTGAAACTAGTGGTATTACTTTAGACTCACCCATCTACACAACTAAGAATTTGCAAGACACTTATATAAAATCACTGTTATCTCTCTCACAAAAAAGCTACTAAATATAAAACACATTTTCGTATATGTACATTTCTGTCACCGTAAAAGTCAGTATGTTGAAATCGTTTGGGTAAACGTTACTGGAATCATGAATTAACATGACCATAAGCTTTCCTGCTGTCAGGTGCGCATGATGCGACTTTGCAATGAAGCTGTTTTATGTGGATTATTAATGCGGCTGAACCGGCTCCTTCCGTTGTAATCAGTGCCATTTTGATTGCGGCATCAATAGGATGTGATTAAATTGTATTACGAACATACTATCTTTTTGCTGCTACACTTCCTTTGTGTAAATGTGGAATTACTTTACCAATTACTGAATTGAAGATAATTAAGCCGCGACAGGTGCTTATTTCTTTTTGTTATGTGATTGACTCAGTCAAGACAAACATCGTCTCTACGCAGGTCGTGAGGAAATGCTCGGGAAACTTCAAGACAAGTTTACACGCTTCTGATGAAATCACACTCAAAACTGAAACAGACAATTTTCCAATGCACTTACACAGGAAACTAGGAAGCACATTGCAATACAAGCGTGGAAGCACAACTTATCAGCCCTCAATCAAAGAATAGATTCGAGGTGTGCAACGATGTCCCCAAATGGTGACAGTGAATACAAAATAGGTTTGCCAACAGCGTGGACAATTGGTGCCACGGCGTTCCTGGTGCTCCGAGCCGACATCGCTGCCATATACGCAGCCTTGCACCTGGTTGCCACTTGTCGGCTTTGTTATGTGAGTCACCATGGGTGACCCAGTCATCGTGAATGCAGTCATCGTGAATGGGTGACCCAGTCATCGTGAAATGAAAAAAAAACAGCACCAATAAAATGAATAATTACAATGGTTCAAAATATCAACATAAAAGAAGTATAGGAATAGCGTAAAGGTCACGTGCAGTTCTCGTGCGCTTTCATTCACGTTTGTATTTAAGTGCACAAAAGCTTGGCTGTCATCGGCTTATATGTCTAGTTTATACGTCAGTTTTCGGAAGGAAAACAGGTGTCGAAATCGAGCAGCTTAGTTCAATTAGATTTTCCTATGAGTGAGCTGTAGTACAGGTTCGGCCCTATACTTGACAAAAAAACTACCTGTCACCGTCGTATGACGAAGTATTTGATGACATCATCCTGTAAAACTGTCATGATGCTTCTTGTTAGTATTTGGACACGTATGCGTAGAGGAAAGTACGTTTTTGCCTGCAGCCAAAGAAAATAATTCTCAAGAGAAGTTTTACAGTTGAATTGTTTTATAAATTAGGTTTAGTTCATAAAACTGTGCTAATGATCGATCAAAAAGCTTAACATATCAGTAAAGACACTGAACAAAATAAGAAAAGGGTAAAAGTGAACACGTGCGCTACCTATGAAACCATGCATTAGCAATCGACGTGAATGCTGATAGTTCACTGGAGTACACTTGTCTGACCAAGCTCCTGTACTTCTCCGGCTGGTCTGCTGGTCGGGATTGAGGTTTGTTGAACGTGGGCTCCATTGTTATAAAGCAATTGAGCGTCACTTTTATTCAGTGCGCACTGTCACATGGGAGCCTGGCTCGATAATCAATCTGAAATTGCTTGCTTTATGCGATGTCACTCATAATCGAGGATAAAAAAAAGAAGTCAGAAAATTCAGCCACCTAGTCCTCACTCCGCCACGTTCACACTTGCAGTGTTATTGTTGCTTTCGTCAACGACGCCCAGCTTGATTAATTCAGAGTTTCTGCAAATGATAATATAGTTGTAAGTGAGGCTATGAGATTTCCCAAACATATTAATAAACCTCTCAGGTGTCTTCTGTTTAGGCAAGTCATGCTGCAAAAACTGGCCTATTGGCCTGATATTTGGATTTCATAATGTAGCTGTGAAAATTCAGCTGCAGCAGCTAAATTTTTGCAGCAAGAGATACATTGTAAAATTAAATCAAAGCCAGTATAAGAACAACGAAGCCTGCACTTAACGTAAATTAAGAAGAAAATATTTATCTTCAGGCAGAAGATTATTGTAAACAAACGATAGTAAAGAGAGTTAAAAAATTGCCTTAGTTACAGTGTCACATTCATCATCACTCGCTGATAATATGTATTCAGTGATTGCGGTTCTGTATACTCGAAATATATTCAGGTTTATAACTGCCAAAAACACAGCCGCTTCCATATATTTTGGGTGTTAATATTATGCGAAACACGTGAATTAAATATGACTCTGTTTTACTATTTTGTTGTGATACGTTACGAAGTGGCCCTAAAGATATGTACAAATGTATGTATGTTAATTATGTACGTTAAACAACCGCCTATATAATATGTAACCACCTTTTTAGAGTTGCAAACGATACCAATAGCCGCATGGATATTACCAACACCAGAAATGGTAAGCTGATATGAAGTGTGGTGCTCACGAACATCTTAGCCGTGGGCACTGCTACATAGATCAACTTTAGCGGATGGCGCCTTACTCTCACTGACGTTAACCGCACGTGACGGCTGTATCATAGGAGTACATGTGTAGTGCTTATAACAATGTATTGAAAGCAGTGCAACCACAATTGACGTTTCACAAACAATAGCATCTATTTGAAAATAGTTCCGATACCTGTCATGGCTGTGTCGGAGAAAACTTGATTGCCACGCAGAATGCAGGAGTTCGAGTCCTCCTAGGGCCCTCACAATATTTCTTTGCATGATCGGGTGAACACTGCCAATGTCAACTCTCCTTGACGCTCACGCGTTCAAATTACGTATGTCTGAACTCGTCGTTCCTGAATAGATAAAAACTGTATATCTGTAGCACATACACAATTAATATAATTTCCCATCAATGTAAGAAAATTATTAGTGGACACACCAGACTGAGGAGAGCGAGAGAGATTGACTTTATTTAAACATATCCTGAGAAGGCCACGAAAGGGCCATTCCTACCCTTAGTTCAACCTGGAGGCTCCACCCAGGATGGTGCTGGCAGCCGAAGGCTTGTAGCGATGTCCCGGGTCCTCTGGACCGCCTGTAGTTGCAGCTTGTATTGATTGCTCTTGAGGGCTTCCTGCCAAGCCTCTTGGGTATTCAGTTGTGCTGCGCTATGGGTAGGGCACAGCCAGAGCATGTGTTCAAAATTGCAATAGGGATGGTTGCAAAGGGAGCATGTGGGTGGTGTGTCGGGGTCGACTCTGTGTAAGGTGGATGGTGTTATGTACGTACGTGTTTGCAATCATCTGAGAGTTAGAGCTTGTGCTTTGTTAAGTTTCGGGTGCGGTGCTGGGAAGGCACGTCCTTGTCCCCGGTAATGTGAAGTGATCTCGTGGTATGTGAGTGCTTTGTCCTGGCTGCAGAGATTCTCGTACCGCTCACTCATCGAGGGGTCGTTGGCCGCGGCGCGTCGTGTGAGCTCACGCGCCAGGCGGTTGACCTCTTCGTTGGGATTGCAGTTGTCTACTCCCGGTAACTGTCTCATGTGGGCTGGGAACCAGGATACGTAGATTTGAGCTTTCTCTTCCTTAACAAGGGTTTCTTTGCTCTCGTACTCTCTTATTGCGTTGACGGTGAGTTTTCCTGTGCTTCTAGCTACTAGACCAGCCGCGAACCTTCGTGCCGCCGTCTTAGAGTCTGTGTATATTGTGGAGTAGGCTTGGCAGCTTTGCAAGGCTAGCGCGATCGCCATTTCCTCTGCTTCGTGGACATGGCTTGTTTGGACGGTTGCCGCGTTTATGAGGTTTCCGTCTATATCAACGACCGCTATGGCAAATGCCTCCCTGCCATAGTAGCGGGCGGCATCTACGAATAGCGCGTGCGTGTTGTGTTTTTTTGCCTTGTTTATGAGCGCGCTCACTCTGTCCTTCCGTCGCCCTTTGTTGAACGTAGGGTGAACGTTGCGGGGGATTGGCTCAACCCTAATGTGTTTCCTCACGTCATTACCAAGTTGTGTTCTTTTCTCTGGTTGAAAGATTGGGCAAATGCCTGCGTCTCGTAGGATGAGATGGCCTGGTTGCGTCAACGACAGGCGTGTGATCTGTGCCACTCTCTGAGCCTCGAAAATTTCTTCGGCTGTATTGTGCAGACCAAGTTGCTCGAGTTTCTCGTTGCTCGTGCTATTGGGCAAGCCGAGTGCCGTTTTCAGTCCCTTGCGGAGCATGGAGTCGACCTTTTTGATTTCAGCCTTCGTAAGTTTCAGAAACGGGAACGCGTATGCAACGTGACTTACGAGAAAGGCGTGATACGCCTTCATGATGTTGTCTTCTAGGAGGCCTGCTCTCTTGTTGGCGATTCTAGCAATGCTTCTTGAAAAATTGTTCGTGCTTTTTTCAAGGCGCTTGAGTGCTTCTTTGTTGTGGCCCTCCTTGGCGCTTAACGTTAGACCTAACACTTTGACCGTATATACTTGCGGTATCGTTTGGTTGTTCTCAGCTTTGAGCACTACTTGCTGCTCCTCTTTGCCCGAATTCCGTCGAGGGTGAAAGAGCGTTAGAGTAGATTTAGTGGGGGACAGTGCGAGTCCAGTTGGCTTAAGATATTCTTCAGTTGTAGTCAGTGCTTGTTGAAGGATTCCTTCCAAGACACCATATGAGTGGGCACATGAGACCCATATGGTAATATCATGCACGTATATGGCATGGTGCACGGATGGGATTTGAGCGAGCTTCTCCGACAACTTGTGCATCGCCACAATAAAGATCAATGGCGAGAGCACTGACCCTTGTGGGGTGCCGATATTTTCGAGTCGTTCGCGTTCGCCGCATTGCTCTCCTATGCGTATGGTGGCGGTTCGGTTCACCAGAAAGCTTTTATTGTAGTTGTAGAATTTCTCGCCTAGGTTCATGTGTGATATTTCTCCCAGTATGTGTTCATGTTTTACGGTGACAAAGGCCCTGGCGAGGTCCAGGGCTAATATGGCTTTGGGCATGTGGAAGAGGCCGTAACATATGTGTTCTCTTAACATCAACATGGCGTCCTGTGTGGACAGTGCCCTACGGAAGCCAATAATTTTGTGTCGAAAGAGCCCATTTCTCTCAATGTGGTCCGTGATACGGTTGAGTATTGCATGCTCAGCTACTTTTCCAACGCAAGATGTGAGTGATATGGGCCTTAGGTTCTCGATGCTTAGTGGTTTTCCAGGTTTCGTGATGAGCGAAACCTTGGCACTACGCCATTCTTTAGCCACAGTACCCGTAGACTGAGAAGAAAACTTACAGCACCAAATTCGCCAGTGCTGCTTCGAAATACGTCCATGCTTTTCTCTGAGTCAGGTGTGTTTGCTGGCAATTTTTTCTTACCTTGTTGGAATTTTATCTTACGTCGCCATTCACAAAATCGAACAATGATATTCTTTTGCAAAAAAAGGGTATATGTATGAGTTGTTGGGGCACGCCTGTCTTGAGCAATCTTTTTCTGACAAAACTTGATAGAACTATGGCGTATCGTCTTGAGGGGACGACGTCTAAGAAAGTGTTTTAATATGTGGATGATTTTATTATTTTCAATGACAGCTCGTTGAAAAATTTCGAAAGTGAGAGAACTAATGTGTTGAGTGAGCTTCGCGATGGTCTTCAGCCCCATGAAGTGACAGTGGAATGGCCTAGCGACGAATCAATAAGGTTTTTAGATTTAGGTCTTCAATTTTCTCACAACCGGCTATGCTCGTGCTATGATTTAAAACGTCAGAGAGCCTTACGCCCATTAGAGTTGGGTAATTCTAAACTAATCAAGAGAGACATCGCGACGACATGCATCAAGAACACAATGAACAAGTGATGTGTAAACTTTATGAAGCAGAACTTCCATAATCAGTTCTCATGTTTTCAAGAATATGACTATCCGGAGCATGTTTTAGTTTCAGTTTCATAAAAAGAGTTGAAAACAATTTGTGGAAGTTCAAGTCAGCCTAATGTTCATGATAATATATCGTCACAAATGAGACGCACGGAAATTATTCTATAAGTTCACCAGCTGTCACATACCCTCAAGAAGGTGGCGTTTCCTGAAAATAAAATAGGGCGCAATTTCAGTGTGAGATAAAATTGGGAAATTGTTTTTCATGAATGATTCATCGCGTATTAAAAGGGTGTTGTGCACACAAAGGCATACACATAAATTTGTGGAGTGCATATCATTTCTCATTTAGCCTATTCTGCTCTCTTGTGTGAGAAATTATGTAGGCCAGACCAGTAGGTGGTGCGAATGAGCGACTGAGAGAGCACAGTTACCAGGCGGATAAACTGCCGCCGGATGTTTTTATGCCATCCGTATATATATATATATATATATATATATATATATATATATATATATATATATATATATATATATATATATATATATACATAAGTGTGAGAGACAACCGCTTCTTCTTCAGAGTAATGCACACGTACTGGTTGCCGTCATCTGGTAGTATTGCGTGGGCGAAATAAGTAAGGTCCTTGCGAATGTAAACAATAACTTTGTTGCTACTTCCATTCGTGGTTGAGGCGAAAGACTCTTATCCTGATATTCATATAGTCGATGAGTTCGGCTCACAGATTGACATTATCGGGAAGCGGTTTTAAACACGAACTGCCAGAAATCTGATATTCGGTACCTCAAGCCTCTCACATTCCATATAAATATGAAGGCGTTTCGAATATCATGTGCAAAAGATGGCTGCTCCAGTTGATAAGCCGTAGTTCTGCTGTTAATCTTTTTAAGCAATCGACTTCTGAAGGCTTGCTTGAACCGGGCTGATGGTATCGAGCAGCTACAATGCGCTTCGGGCTAGTGGTGTTCGCACCCTCTCCATGAACACACGAATGGTACTCACGAGGGAGCTGACCTTGGCGACCATTTGTTTATCCTCCTCTGTTGGTTTAGAGAATTCGGACGAAGAGTGCTTCACTGTTGAAGTCTGATGCCGCTCTCGATTGGAGTGTAGTCGACGGAGCTCCAGCCAGGTGTCAGCTCTGTCACTGTTGGCGGCTTCTTTATCTTTCGACCCGACTGCGCTTGTTCTGGGAGACAGAAGTGGAGGCGACTTTGAGCGCGGTTCACGAGACAACGGTGTCTTGGATGTCTTGAAGCGCCGTTGATGACGCGATCCTCGTCGTCTAATAGATGCGGCTGCTTCCCGGTGAGACGAGTTATTCTGAACCATTTTCTTCAGCACTGCCATTTCTCTTCAGATAATCGGACAGGCCTTCGAAGATGCATCGCGAGGCCCGTCACAATTCGAACATTTCCGAGTATTGGATTGACATATGCTAGTGGCGTGAGGTTCATTGCATCGGGTACAAACGGTGGTGTTCTTGCACACGCTGCTCACGTGACCCAACTTCGTACATTTTCTGCACTGAAGTGGCCTTGGTACGAAGGGAGGAACAGCGTGCCGAAAGTGTCCCAACTTCACGTGTGACGGGAGGGTTTCACCATTGAATATGATCTTCACACAACGTGACGTGCCGAGACGAAAAACACTTGTTATGACTGTGCCTTCTGAAGCGGGCTTGATGAGGATTGGCAAGTCTGTGTTGACAATGGTTTCCTCAACATCATAAATTACTCCAGCGATGACTTGTTTACCGAGTAGTATCTGAGAGCGAACTGCCATGTCATTGAGCTCTGTGACCTTGCGCAATATATCCAGCGCAGCCGCGTGGTTAACGTCAATGGCTAGAACAATGGTGTTTTATATAATCATATTATATATATATATATATATATATATAATCATATATATTAAATATAATATAGATATTATATAGTTGAAGACAACTTCTTCTTCCAGAGTAATGCACACGTACTGGTTGCCGTCATTGGTAGTATTGCGTGGGCAATAAGTAAGGTCCTTGCGAATGTAAACAATAACTTTGTTGCTACTCCATTCGTGGTTGAGGCGAAAGACTCTTATCCTGATATTCATATAGTCGATGAGTTCGGCTCACAGATTGGCATTATCGGGAAGCGGTTTTAAACACGAACTGCCAGAAATCCGATATCCGGGACCTCAAGCCTCTCACATTCCATTTAAATATGAAGGCGTTTCGAATATCATGTGCAAAAGATGGCTGCTTCAGTTGATAAGCCGTGGTTCTGCTGTTAATCTTTTTAAGCAATCGACTTCTGAAGGCTTGCTTGAACCGGGCTGATGGTATCGAGCAGCTACAATGTGCTTCGGGCTAGTGGTGTTCGCACCCTCTCCATGAACACACGAATGGTACTCACGAGGGAGCTGACCTTGGCGACCATTTGTTTATCATCCTCTGTTGGTTTAGAGAATTCGGACGAAGAGTGCTTCACTGTTGAAGTCTGATGGTGCTCTCGAGTGGAGTGTAGTCGACGGAGCTCCAGCCAGGCGTCAGCTCTGTCGCTGTTGGCGGCTTCTTTATCTTTTGACCCGAATGCGCTCGTTCTGGGAGACAGAAGTGGAGGCGACTTTGAGCGCGGTTCACGAGACAACGGTGTCTTGGATGTCTTGAAGCGCCGTTGATGACGCGATCCTCGTCGTCTAATAGATGCGGCTGCTTCCCGGTGAGACGAGTGATTCTGAACCATTTTCTTCAGCACTGCCATTTCTCTTCGGATAATCGGACAGGCCTTCGAAGATGCATCGCGAGGCCCGTCACAATTCGAACATTTCCGAGTATTGGATTGACATGTGCTAGTGGCGTGAGGTTCAGTGCATCGGGTACAAACGGTGGTGTTCTTGCACACGCTGCTCACGTGACCCAACTTCGTACATTTTCTGCACTGAAGTGGCCTTGGTACGAAGGGAGGAACAGCGTGCCGAAAGTGTCCCACCTTCACGTGTGACGGGAGGGTTTCACCATTGAATATGATCTTCACACAACGTGACGTGCCGAGACGAAAAACACTTGTTATGACTGTGCCTTCTGAAGCGGGCTTGATGAGGATTGGCAAGTCTGTGTTGACAATGGTTTCGTCAACATCATAAATTACTCCAGCGATGACTTGTTTACCGAGTAGTATCTGAGAGCGAACTGCCATGTCATTGAGCTCTGTGACCTTGCGCAATATATCCAGCGCAGCCGCGTGGTTAACGTCAATGGCTAGAACAATCTTGCGCGTGTTCACTCTGACGTCTTTGATTTCGTTTGGCACTAGTACCTCCAGTTGTGCAGACACGACTTGCCTGTTGAGGCACCTCATATTTTCCATGAATTTTTATGAATCACCACAGCCTAGGTAACTCAATATGCAATCGACGGAATCATCTGTTAGCTCCTGTAGACATTCACTAACATATTAAATTTTATAGTTTACGAAGTACTGCCCGAACTTGTGAGGCTTCGCCATCTGATACTACGTGATCTCGTATGCTGAAGCCGCACTAATTATTAGGATTTTATGATGGTTTCCAACAACAAAGCTTAACAGGCTCTTGCTTGACCAAAACTAATTTTTATTCAACAATGAGAATAAAGTGGTATTTACAGTTTAATAGCGACAGGTAGCTGAATATTTTTTTGAATAAGTGGACTTAAGGAGACGCGATTGCCTTCGTGAAAAATTGCCAACCTATTTTGTCCTATACGTCAGTTGGCGTCGTAAAGTTCCATATGAATGAACACAAGAAGAAGCGTTCACATATACAGTCAGAGTACTTCTATATTAACGTTCAGGTAACAAAACAAAGCACTCAGCATAAATATTGAAACAATTAGAATGTTCACAAGTTCTTGACAAAGCAGAAACGCGACACTTGCAGTCTCAAAATTCCTGCTCTTGATGTTCAACAAACATATACAACAACCAACTTCTTCTATTTGCATTATCAGCTACGAAACATCACTGTAAGTGTTTAGGAGTTGCTAAGAAACAGAGAGCATCTTTCCGAATTTAAATGCTTTTCAATAAACGAACTTATACCAGATATTTCACTACAAAAATGAATCTGGTGCCTCTAAGTGAGCAAAATAGGATGTTTGAGATACGGCCACTCTAATATTCAATAAAAAGGATACTAAAAACATTCGATGCTGTGAGACACGAGCAGAGGGGTATTTACAAAGGTACCACAAATTGTTTGCGCGTCATCGTACCCACAAAGGACAAACAGAGGCCGTCACCATGAATAAGTGTTTAAGGTTCAGCACTGACTTGAAAATATTGGGTTTATATACAGCAATGGTGGTTTTTTTTGCAGCAATGATAAAGTGCTTTTGGCAAGGTTGTTTCACTTTTGGTGTGCCCATCAGGTAAGAATTTTTAAAATCCTCAGCTTTAAACTCCTATTACGGGTCTCTCATGTAAACGAGGCAGAAAGTCTGATTTATTGAGGCTCTGAAACACTTAAACACAAAGAAGTCACTGTGCTGAAGATTATATTATATAATAAAGAACTGAGACAGTCAAAACTGTTATTCGAGACCAGGTAGGAGCATAGGCCTAGCTAGCGAAATCAGCGACAGCCCGGGCCGAGCTTCTCGTGCTTAGCACTGACAATATGTTTGCCGAGATTCGCATGACCCACTACATTCATCATTACATATTTCCCCCTCGCTGAAGATGGTGCCAAGTTAGTGTTCTAAGGTGTCGAGAGGACAAGGCGTTCGTGATATGGTTCGCGGCGATCCACATGTACGATTTTGCGGCCTCGGCGACGCAGGTCCACAGTGGCCGTGAGAGGTTCGATGAGGTAGTTAACAGCGGAAGTTTGTTCTATGACGCGATACGGTCTATGGTACCTGCTGACAAACTTTGTAGAGGTACCAGGAGCAGCACTGGGGGGCACCCACCGCCAAGAGAGTTGGGCGAAAATTGGTAGTTGGACCGTCCATCGTGGTGACGAAATTTCTGTAGCCCTTGTTCTTGTGTTGTCAGGGTGCGAGCTAATTGCCGACATTCTTCCGCGTATCGCGCGGCTTCGGAAACTGGTGTGCTTTCGGATGAGTCGGGTCGGTAGGGGAGAATGGTGTCGATTGGAGATGATGGTTCTCGACCATAAAGTAAAGAGAAGGGAGAAAAACCTGTCGTCGCTTGAGGTGCCGTGTTGTAAGCATACGTTACGTATGAAAGCATAAGATCCCAGTTGGTGCGGTCGGAGGCGACATACATAGAAAGCATGTCGCCAAGAGTACGGTTGAAAAGCTCGGTCAAGCCATTTGTTTGTGGGCGATATGCGGTAGTACAGCGGTGAATCACATGGCATTCTGCAAGAAGTTCTTGAATAACATCCGCGAGAAAGACGCTGGCCTCGGTTGCTCAAAAGTTCACGTGGAGCGCCGTGACGCAGAACAAAACGTTGCAGCAGGAAAGACGCAACGTCACGTGCCATCGCGGCTGGTAGAGCGGCCGTTTCTGCATATCTCGTGAGATGGTCGATTGCTACAATAATCCAGCGATTACCAGCTGATGTATATGGTAGAGGACCATGAAGGTCTATTCCAACCCTGGTCGAATGGTCGCACTGGGCACGGTAAGGGCTGCATTGGTGCAGTAGGACGGCTAGGATTGCGCTTGCGGCGTTGGCACTCTGTGCAAGATCAAATGAACTGTTGAACGAATGTGTACATGCCGCGCCAATAAAACCAAAAACGTAGCCTGGCGTAGGTTTTAAACAAACCGGCGTGCGCACACTGCGGATCGGCATGGAAAGCAGCACATATGCTGGCACGGAGATGCCTGGGTATGACGAGTAGCTATTTGCGACCGTCAGGGTGGTAGTTGCGGCGATAAATTATTCCATCAGGAATGGTGAAGTGAGAGGCTTGTCGGTGTAGCGCTCGAGATGGCGGGTGGGCGAGTGTTTCAGATAGGTAATGCATCAGAGACGCAATCCGCGAATCTTTGCGCTGCTCCGCAGCCATGTCGATGGGCCCTGATAGTGAAAGTAAGTTGTCTTGGATGGAGACACTCGCAATATCAGTAGAAACAGGCGAACGCGAAAGAGCGTCGGCATCGGCGTGCTTCTGGCCTGAGCGATAACACGGATGTCGTACTCTTGGAGCCGTAAAGCCCATCGTGCCAAGCGTCCTGAGGGATCTTTGAGGGAGGATAACCAGCAGAGCGCGTGGTGGTCGGTAACAACATCGAAAGGGCGGCCGTACAGATAAGGCCGAAATTTTGTAATGGCCCAGATAATCGCTAGGCATTCTTTCTCAGTTACCGAATAATTTGCTTCTGTTCTTGTAAAAGTGCGGCTCGCGTACGCAACAAGATATTCTTGGTAACCAGGCTTTCGTTGGGCGAGTACAGCGCCAAGACCGACACCACTAGCATCTGTGTGGATTTCTGTGGGAGCGCTTGAATCGAAATGACGCAGTATGGGTGGTGTTGTAAGCAGTACACGGAGCTTCGCAAAGGCACTGTCGCAGGCTGGAGACCACGCAGATAGATTGCGGTCTCCCTGAAGTAGGTCTGTCAGTGGCGCCATGTTCGAGGCGAAATCCCGGACGAAGTGGCGGAAGTATGAGCAAAGCCCAATGAAACTACGCAGCTGCTTGAGAGACGCGGGCCTCGGGAACTCGCGAACAGCAGGTAGCTTAGCGGGGTCAGGAAGAACGCCATCCTTCGACACGACGTGTCCGAGAATGGTCAGCTTGCGCGCTCCAAAGTGACACTTCTTCAAGTTGAGTTGGAGGCCTGCTGCAGAGAGGCAGCGTAGAACCTGTTCCAAGCGACGAAGGTGCGTGGGAAAATCGGGCGAGAATACCACTACATCGTCTAAATAGCCCAAACACGTGTTCCATTTGAGGCCTCATAGGATAGTGTCCATCATGCGCTCAAATGTTGCCGGCGCATTACATAGGCCGAATGGCATCACGTTAAATTCGTATATGCCGTCTGGTGTAACAAAGGCAGTTTTTGGCCTATCATCCGGATTCATGGGCTCTTACCAGTACCCAGAGCGTAGATCAAGGGAGGAAAAGAACTCTGCGCCTTGTAAAGAGTCGAGGGCGTCATCGATTCGAGGCAAAGGATAAACATCCTTTCGTGTTATTTTGTTTAGTCGACGATAATCTATGCAAAAGCGTATCTTGCCATCGTTCTTTTTAACTAAAGCAACCGGCGACGCCCAAGGACTGTTTGATAGTTGAACGACGCCTCGCTTTAGCTTGTCACCTACTTGTTCATCGATGACACGGCGTTCAGTCGGTGAAACACGGTACGGTCGCTGCCGTAGTGGTGGATGATTACCTGTGTCGATCTGGTGGCATACGGTAGATGTTCGACCTAAAGTAGCGCTGTGACTGTCAAAAGATGGCCGAAACTTGTCAAGGAGGCTCAAAAGCTCACACCTCTGTTGCGGGTTTAGGCCTTCGTCGATGACACGGTTCAGAATGTCGGTAGTAGAAGGGTCATTCACGGAACTACAGGAGAGGGCGCTGACTTCCGATGATTGATCAAAAACGTCAAGTGTAGCGATGGTTTTGAATGATTCTATCGAACCGATACATTCGACTCGAAGCAGCGTAATCGTGAATAGGAACGGATTCCCCACAGGCACGTTGGTCGCACCACCTTGAAGAGTAAGGAGAGCGGTTGGGAGCGGTGATAAGTGGCGATGAACGAAAGCAGCGGAAGGCGTGAAGAATGCTGTAGCGTCGACGACGGCGGAACACGACACAGGAGCGAAGACAGTAGCGCGTGGAGGGATCTGGGTGTCGTCACTAATGACCAACTTCGCGTAGGAAGGGCGATCGTGCACTGGTAGCGCATCACCAAGGGGACAAAAGGCGACTTCAGCACGGGCACAATCAATGACGGCTTGGTGATTGGAGAGAAAATCCCAACCTAAAATGATGTCATGAGAACAGCGTGAGAGTACTACGAACTGCATTGTGTAGGGCACTCCTTGAATTACAAGTCTGGCAGTACACGCGGCCACAGGCTGCACAGGCTGTGCAGTGGCAGTCTGAAGACATGAACCTAAGTAAGGCGTTGTCACTTTTCGAATTGAACGGCAAACTTTTTCGGCGATGACAGAAATTGCGGCACCAGTATCAATAAGGGCAAGTACGGGTACACCTTCAAGAACGGCATTAATTACATTCGGCGGCGAACAAAGAGGGCTTGTGCTTTGCGACGAGGACGCAGTTCTTGCCTCGGGAACTGCGTCATTTAGTTTTCCGCGTTGATTGTAGGGGGGCGTCGGCGCATCGGGGAGGGCGATCGTCGACGTGGAGAAGGAGATCGGCGATCAGGAGCTGGTCGGTGGCTTGGTCGAGGAGCGTACAATTCGGGGTCTGGAGTGTATTGAGTGTTCGTGTAATCGTTCTCATATGGACGTGGGTTTTCACGTGAGTGGAGTGGGCGGCGGCGGCACAGACGTGCGACGTGCCCAGGTAGACCACACGAAAAGCAGATCGGTTGGTTGTCGGCAGCGCGCCATAGATTAGGGACTCGGCGAACTGGAGGTCGTGGCGGCTGGGCGGCATAAACAGAAGCACGCAGTGGAGGCAGCGCTTGGAACGTCTGTGGTCGAGGTCGTGCCGCCGCTTCGGCGTACGTCAATGGTGCATTGACTGGTGGCACCAGCTGCGAAGGAAGGCCCTCCGACACTTGATCTCGTATAATAGTCCGTAGAGTAGGGATAAGCGGCGCACTGCGCTCCGGTAGGCCAGAGATTAGCGAGAGTTGGCGGGCAACTTCTTCGCGCACGAAATCTTTGATCTGCGAGAAGAGGACGGGGTCTTGCGAGGGAGTTAAGCCGGACATCGATTCCTGATGTGGGACAGCACGGCGGGTGACGACACGTTGCCGGCGGAGCTCATCATAGCTTTGGCAGAGCTCGGTAACTTGGGCGACAGTAGCAGGGCTTTTTGAAATGAGCATCTGGAAGGCGTCCTCGTCAATACCCTTAAAAATATGCTTGATGCGGTCCACCTCTGTCATGTTCACATCGACGCGTTTGCACAAGTTAATGACGTCTTCTATGTAACTTGTAAAGTTCTCACCAGGCAGTTGAGATCTCGACTGAAGGCGCTGCTCCACACGAAGTTTGCGGACAAAAGGACGACTGAAGACTTCGCTGAACTTTGCCTTGAATGCTGTCCAGGTGGGAACGTCGGTCTCATGGTTCCGAAGCCATAAGTGCGCAATGCCACTGAGGTAAATGCCGACAGTGGCCAGTCCCGTGGCTTCGTCCCATTTGTTCAAGACACTCACGAGTTCGTAAGTAGCCAGCCAGTCGTCGACGTCGTGATCGTCAGTGCCGCTGAATATGGGAGGATCCCGCTGACGGACCGCGCCGGAGCACACGATTGCCTGGGAAGCCATAGGAGGAGGGCTTGTGGCAGATGCAGTGGTCATGACAGCAGGTAGAGTCCGGCTTCGCAACTCCAGGATTGCAAGGAGACCCCGCAAACTCCACCATATATACTAAAGAACTGAGACAGTCAAAACTGTTATTCGGGACCAGGTAGAAGCGTAGGCCAAGCTAGCGAAATCAGTGACAGTCCGGGCCGAGCGTCTCGTGCTTAGCACTGACAATGTGTTTGCCGAGATTTGCATGACCCACTACATTCATCATTACAAGTAGAACAATTCAAATAAAACACTTGCCAACGAAGAACCAACATCATCGGCTGACTTCTAAAAAATTGATTCTCAAGATGCAACATTTTTTTGTGCAAGCCAGTGCATCAACCACGCTTAAAATAAAGCTCAATAAAGTTTACTTTCTGGAAGATACACCACGTTGTCACCTACCTAATGTAACATTGTCCTTATTTATTATTAATGTATTCTCTTCAAGGTCGATATGTTACGATTGCTTGCTGACCCGCATGTCGTGGGATCGACTTCCACCTGCAGTGGCTACATTTCCGATGGAGGCGGAAATGTTGTAGGCCCGTGTGCTCAGATTTGGGTCCACGTTAAAGAACCCAAGGTGGTCGAAATTTTCGGAGCCCTCCACTACGGCGTCTCTCATAATCATATCGTAGTTTTGGGATGTTAAACTTCACAAATCAAATCAATCAATATGGTAAGATTACTGCAGCTGCCAGCTTCCATTCATTTTTAGACTCTTAGGCGAAATACATTCTTTGTGAAAGAGAAAAAATATAAACCATCAGCTCAAACAAGTAATGATGCCTTAACGCTACATGACGCAAGATTAGCCCGCCAAGACAATAAAGAATGACACCAATGACGCCGTCAATGGCATAAAAAAAGAAACATCACAAAATGTTGTTGCTTAATTATATACCTTATTCTAGGGTTTGTTTTTCTGTTTCTTTACTATTCAAAGATTAGGTTATTTGAAACGTAAACTGTCACATTACGCCTTCTGCTTCCAATTATTATCTCCAGAATGAAAGTAACAGAAGCAACGCCCAGAAAAAAAGCAAGTAGTGAAAAGACGCCTCCTAGTTCTGACAGCTGGCTCAATGTAGCGTGGACACTCGAAGTTTCATTTTTTGCACATTCTTGATGATGTATGGTGGCAATTTTGCGAGAAAGTGCAACTTCCTCGATTCTCAGCAGTAAATCTTGATATCCCTCATTAAGTGGGAAATTCTTCCGAACTATCGTTGTGAGCCAGCTTGTCACAATGTTATCTTTCGATTGAACCAGGTCTTGCGAACCGAAGCAATTAAGGACTGGTTTTTCCATTCTCAATCCAATGCAGACATGTTGGGCTTGTTCAGCACACCACAGACACTCATTAGTGCTCATATCAAGGTGACCTTTGTTTGGATGTAATGCTCTCGCTGACTGAAGCTTCATAAGCAGGCTGCTGGTGTGCTTCCGCTTCATGCTGAGGATTGTATGCACCAAGGTGCCTTTTGTGAAGCAAGGAGTTATTGCTGCGGTCTCAAGGGCATCCTCAAGTTCCACAATTGTGTCAATGACATTAAGAGGCGTCTGAAGGCTCAGTCGCGAGACGAGGTCACTGCGGAAGAAGTTAGACAGAGGTAGTATAGCTACAAGCCATGTGCCGTGCAATGCAATTCGCGTCACAATCCAAGTACGACGGCGAGGAAGTGGCGAAGATGTGGAGTAAAATGAAGCCAGGAGAAACATGGATGAATCAGATAAGTTACCCAGCAAGTAAGAGCGAGATCTTGGCTCAATCCAATCAGCAAGGCATTGTACCCCAAGAATGCAAGGAAAGGCGATGAAAAGCAGCCACAAACTAAGTTTTGATTCCATAAGAATATCCAGAAAAGACGGCGTCACAGGTTGACAACGTTTAACATAAAATGTCTCTTCCATAGGAGTGAATGCAGTTGGTATTGAAAAGTACCGTGCCATTTGATGATTGGCGGCTACCAGATAGCCCTGTATGTCTATATTGCTTTCTATTAGGTCTTCAATAATTTTTGATATAGAAGTGTAGTAGTTAAACTTTACAGTAACGTTGTACATACTAAGCGCCTCAAGCACAATACGCATGTATCCATCAAAGCATTTCTCTTGTGTTGCTAAAATACAGCCGAAATACAAAATGGCGTTCCGCAGTTTGCTAATACGCGGTTTTGGTGTTTTTCCTGCCACCTTATCAAAATTTCTGCCTCTGGAATACAGTGACACAAGGCCAGGTTGGGAAAAGAATGATTTACTGCATGGTGGATTATGTGTTCGATACTCAAGATAATCACCATACGTGAAATTGCGTTCGTAAGTTCTGCAGACAATTTTAACAAGTACGTTTCTCAATGCCTCGTTATCTTCTATAAGTAGCCAATCGACCATGTAGAGTAGAGTGCTATAATTCAATGTATTTACGAGGCAAGAAGATGCATGAGGGCCTAAGTTTCGGAGAAGCATATTGGTTCTGAAACCTCTTTTCACATTGTAAATAACGTTGTGCATCAAGGCGTTATTTGGTAGTTTCCATACACTTACAGGCCAAGGTAGCTCTTGTAACCACTCGTTATCAAGTTTATGCCATTGTTTTTTGCATATAGCGAACGCTAAGTGGTCACCGCTTGACATGAGTGATTTAAGAGTGGCGTGAACATGATCTGTGGAATTGTTTGAAAATTGGAGATTTTCTGCTGATAATAAATTAATGATACTTCCTAATATAGGTAGACATAAAAGTATTTGTACTGATGCAGCGCACTTCCTATTCATTGGCAACATTTTAAGCCAAAATGAGATAAAATGATTCACGGTAGTGGAATTTTCTGTTAGATAAGACTAGCTGTTATAGAGGAAGCGCCCAAAGCTGTCCTTACTTGGTTTCATTGAGCGAGAGCAGTTCCTCGTACACCGTCTGAACTTGAATGATCTCAAGATACAATATTTCCTTAATTTCTGCAAGAGTGTACATCGATGCACTGTGTGCTTTTGTCGTGGGCTACAAAATAAAATGAACTTAGGCAAATACAAGTTTTCGCACAGTGCTATCAAACACTGAGTGTGTGCAGTACAAAATGGTGATTCGAATATAGTACACAGTTACTCTAAACAGAGACAGCTATTTCCAATAAGCACACTGTTACGCTAAAGCGTTCAGTCTGTTGATTCTGCTTGAACTTTGTTCCTGAGCTTCCTACACGGTTTACTTCAAGAAAAATAAAGAAAGCACAAGCATTTATCAAAAGTTCTGTATGAGCATTAGCAGACGCAGAGTTGAAAAGGCGGCGCCTTCTAAGCACTTCGGAAATGAAGCAGTTTGTACTTCAAGTCCGTGAACGTCCGTTGAATAACAGACGTAGCACTGTTATCCTCTTCTCAATCCGGATAGAAGATTCAAAGGAGAAATACGCGCCTACTTACAATCAAGTAAACGACAATGCAATGGCGCTAGCGGGCCTTGAGAGCTCTGAAAGTCTAGTGCGACATCTGCTCTGCACTCCATCCCTCCCTGCAGCCATTGACTGTGAGTTGTTGTACAATATATATTCATGAGAATACTTCAGCCAATCTGAACGCCAGGACATGTCATCAGAGAAGGCAACCATCCAATGACACCATGTTGAAACTCTCATGAATTGGGCATTATGCGTTCTTTCTTTCAATCAAGGCAATTGTGAATCACGGCACTCGGCAATCATGCCTTCTCCCGCAGGCAAATTTATAGGCGTCAAAGTGGGAGCCATACGCTGCGTCCTAACGCGCGTCTTGCCATACACCAATAAAGTTTTTCACCCAACCACCCCACCAATGAACCGTAGCCTGCAGAACTGCAACGCAATAATAAGAAATAAGTATACTGGCCATCATCTCGGAAAGAAAAAAATGGATCTAATGTTCTGGGGTAACCACGCTTAGTAGCTATTTCTCGCGATTGTTATATGAAATAGCGTAACTGATTTTCTATGCAATAGTGCAACCAACAGTCAGTCTAGCATTGATTGGGTCATCTTATATGCGAAATTAAAACACATATTTACAAATGACGAGGATGGAACATCATTACAGTGGCTGCTTTTTGAAAGGACTATATGCATGTAGGTGAATTTCAAATTAACACCAAATATAAAACGCCATGAAAAAAAAGAAATCAAATCAGGCATTGGGCAAACAAAAGTACGGAAAACAGCAAGAAGTAACAGGAGTAGCTCTGCTCGGTATGCAGGCGCATTATAATTACATAGCTGCAAGCGCAGTATGCCTAAAATAAATGTGGAGAAGTTCTTGCAACGTTCATCTTAAAATACGCCCATAGCAGCTATCAATTGGAGAGGGTACTGGAATATAAAGTGGTGCTCAGGCACACAACGCTCATGTACACAGCCCTGAGGACGTCCCCTGAACAATAATACAATGTGGGCGGCACCGGAGATTGTTCAAAGGCACAACACACATTTGCGTGGTAGTCGCCCTATGTAAAAGTCCTGCCAATATCGCTTCGTCTCACTTCACAAAAATAAGAACAGCTCGGGCTCTCCTATTGCCTCATAAATGTTGGCACAAGAAAATTAAACAGCTTTGCGGCATCCCTCTCAGTAGCACAGCTGTACAATAGTGTCATCATTCAACCTCAATATTTCTCTATCAATTTCGCTGTGTGAATCTGCCGGCTTAGTTTTCTTCATTTTGATGGAGCGTGTGTTTGTGCGATACTAGAGTCAGATATGTATTTTGGATTTAGAGGCTAAAGCACTTGATACTCCCACAGGTCATGCGCGAGTATACATTGATTCGAACATATGCGTACTGGCCCGACTTGGTACGCATTGCGCGAATCCTTCCCAACTGTCGACATGTCCGTATACGGTGCAACCCGCGAGAAAGTGCGCTCATAATATCTCTTCTACTACAATAATTCTACGTGCAGTTTGTGCACAACAACAAAAACCGCACCATCTCCCACTAAAAGTAACCATGGGAGGATGCGAAGTAGCGGGCGCTAACGCTTACAGTGGCTGCGGCGTTGACGCTGGCGCTCATCGTAGCGTTGCGCCTAAGTGTTTCCTACTGTAACATGCTAATCACTGTAATTAGGCAATGAGAGACAGAATACATTGATTAGACACAGAAGAGAGCCACATTCCGCTCTTAGTTAACGCGTACGCTGCGAGCTTTTGTTGTTTTAAACACACAGGAGAAATTTCACACCTGTACTACCTTGGAGGTCACGATCCAGTGCCTATGTATACGGGGTGGCCAGTGGATAGTTGTCGAGCGCGATCAGCAGGTTTTACATGTGAAGAAGCTCTTCGACTAGCCTAGGGAATGCGGTCCGTGCATGTCTCCGTACCAACGCGCCGAAACGCAGCCCTCTCATCAAAGGTGTTCGGGCGGTGCCGAATAGGTTACGCCTTCCCTCACAGTGCGCGGTAAAGTCACTCACTCCTTTACCTGCCGTGCGCTCACCGCCTATCACTTCTCTCTCGCTTCACTATCTCCAGCGCACGCAACGTTCGAGCACACATCGAGTCAACACTCTTTCGGCTAATTTACATGTGATGGAGAGGACGCCGGTAGGTGAAGCTTCCTTCACCCACCGAAACATGCGCCGAAGCGATTCGACGTAACTTGGCGTTCCTGGCGTTGCGAGGGATTAGCAGAGCTATTGCTTTCACTATGGCGACGTCACGACTGCAACACCGACGAGGCGTGAACCAGGGAAGCCGAAAGCAAGCGTTGACAGTGGAACACCAACGACATTGAAAGGAGCGAGTTAAGCACGCCGATGACGTTCGAGAACGAAAATGGCGCGTCGGCAACACCGACGAGACGCGAGCCAAGGAAGCCGAGCGGAAGCACTGACAGCGGAAGGCCAACGCCGCCAAATCGTCGACGTTTCCGTCATCGGCAACGTAGCGAAAGCACCGCGCGCCCTGCGCCAAAGTGCCCGCCCACAAGTGCCGGGTTCCACCGGCTGGTCCGGAGATGACTTCGAAGAACGACCTGGAACTTCTCGAAGTTGCTCCTGCTGCGAGTGCGTTGCCGTGCACGTTGGTGACGTCGCGATCCTAGTACTTAACCTCGCTTTCAACCTGCCGAAGTAACAGGTTCAGAGCTGTCTAGAGGAGACGCTGACCTATTGCGGTGAGGCGTGATGTCGGCGCGCGCCGCTTATCGTCGCGGAGAACTTCAACGTTGACCTCAGAGGAGAAGGAGGAAAATGACTCGTCGATTACATGCGTGACGTGCACTTGCTGAAGTGTGCGTGGCGGCAGAAAGGAAGCGACCCACCACGATGAGAAGCACGTGTTTGGTCTTTGCCAACTTCGATGTCGAATGCCTGCAGGAGCCTCTCAACGTGCACTTCACTGATCACAAATTCGTGGTAGTCTAGGCGAAACGTGCGCCAGCTACGGTGCAGCGCCCGTGTCCATCCTGAAGACACGAGAACTACGCCAGCTATCGCTTCAAACGAATCCTCCAGCGCTCACCACAGCGCCTACGTTAGCGCCGTTCAACCCGTGATGCAACCCATGCGCAACGCTGCTGCTTTGCATGCCATCAGGGTTTGCTTATAGGGAAGATGCATATATTTTTTTACAAGAAACTCGCTAGCAAACGCTGTTTGCATCGGCATTGTGAAGCCAAAATCAACACCCTCAACTAAAATATGTCATCATGGGAAAGTGGATGGGGCAACGACGACACAGAGACAAGAAGGACACGAAGGACATGAGTGCTAAACGCGAAAGGTATTCTAACTGTTAAAGAATAGACTGAGGGTGCCTTAGGAATAGTGCTCGTGTCTTTTGCTCCTTCTTGTCTCTGTGTCGTCGTTCTGTTCTCACGCTATAACTATCGTCAGGCCTACCTTGACGTATTCTGTCTGCTGACAAATAGCGCGTTTCAGTTTTGCAAATTAATCAGCTACTTCTATGTGGTCGTTACGTCGAGGGTACACGTCGCGGGTGGTTTGAGTGCCTGAAAAGTAAACGCGAAAGGTATTTTCACTGTTAAATAATAGACTGGGGGTGCCTTAGAATAAACCGTATTTGAAGTTAACCAATAGGTGTTCGGTAGGCAACGTAGGATGGAATAACAAGGAGAGAATCGAACATGAGGTAAACAGCAAAAAAAGCCTGAAAGCTGCGAAGTCCAGCTTGTGCATAGACAAAAATTAGATGTTTGCAATAAAGGACATGGACAATATACTTACAACAAATATGTATAGGATAGCCGAAGTGGGGGTGGAGTTCTACAGAAGCCAATACAATCAGGGTGATACACTAAGAAGCTATAATAGTTCCGAGGAAATTCACATGTTACGAGTAACAACACGGGAATCAATGAGAGCTCTAGAAGGAATGCAAAGAGGCAAAGCCGCTTGTGAGGAGAACGTAAGAATAGACCTGCTCAAAATTGCAAGGACATTGTGTTAGAAAAACTGACCACATTATATACGAAGTGTCTCCTGACGAGAAGGTACCAGAATGTTGAAAAAACGCCAGCATCACCTGAACTCAAATGAAAGGAGACGTGAAAGACATGAAAAACTACAGGCCAATCAGCTTACTTTCTTTTGTCTTAAATATATTTACAAAATAATAGCTAATACAAACAGTCTCTTTGGAGTCCAATCAACCGCAAGATCAAAAAATGTTTCGAAAAGGCTACTCCACAATAGACCACTTCAATACTATCAAGCAGGTAATAGATAAATGCGCGAAAAACAACCAACCCCTAAATGGCCTTCATAGATAAGGAGAAGGCGTGTGACTCAGTTCAAACATCGGAAACGATTCTGCTACTGCAGAATCAGTGCATCGATAAACCCAACATAAACAGCGAATTCGCAGTCACCACAAGTATAGAAAAGGCAATATAGAAAGCATCATTAAAGAAAATCGCAGATCCCACGTACCTGAGAAGTCACGTTATGCGAAGCATGCGGAGGAAAGGCGGCCGTGTTCCAATTTTTTGGGGGGGGGGACACGTCATGAAATGACGCTAAATTAATGTACAAATGTCGCACACACAGACATAGTGCTGAAGAGTTGCAGATGTCTGTAAAACCAGTTGTTTGCACTAGCGCAACGATGTGAACTGGAATATGCGTATTAGCAAAACCAGAAGCTGATATGAAGCGCTGATGCTCGCGAAAATGCTTGCCCTGAACACTGCTACATGAATCAACTTGAGCGCATGGTAACGAACCCAATGTGACCTTAACTCGACGTGACGGCTGTATCAAAATAGTACATATGTAATATTTATAATATTGGGTTTATAAATTACTAATCCATCAAACTTATTGGGCAAAGTAACAAACTTTCTTACCGAGTGAAGTCACGTGGCTACACTGTATACCCACCCTAAGTAACAAACTTTCTTACCGAGTGAAGTCACGTGGCTACACTGTATACCCACCCCTTATGTACACCCCTTGAGGGGTCTTTAAGGAAATAAAGTGATGTGATGTGATGTGTAGGCAGCACTGAAACCCATATTGACGTTTCACGAAGATCAGCTGTCTATTTCAAAAGTTGTTCCGAGACCTGGCGTAGCTCTGTGGTAAAATGCTTCATTGGCACCCAGAATGCTAAAGTTCTATTCCAGCTGGGACTCGTCGGGTCGACGCTGCGACGTCCGGTATTTCTTAACACTTGCGCGTTAAATTTGTCCATGTGTGCTCTCTTCGTTCCTGAGCAGATACCAGGTGTCAATCACCTGTGGCACATACCCGCATACGAGCGGCACATACCGAACCGCACCACGAAACCATGGACAATTTAGAAGTGGCCCTTTTTGGCGCGCCAGCGGACGCCGGCTGTGGCCCAAAGAACAGGTCAGAGCCGAGAGTTGATAAACAAAACAGAATTATATTCTCAGTAATGGCAGATCCAAAAACAATACACAAGTATGCGCGCTCCGCAATAGTTGAATACAATATGTCACCCACCAAACAACGTACTACACAGTACAATCAGCCACACTCGAAACAACGGACACAGACAACAATACGCACTACAATGCAGTCGCATGCATTGAACAACCAAGACACTTAAAGACTAAAGAGATAGAAAACCTATACAGTCCAAAGTTCTTGGAACAAAAGTCTAGATGATACTCTTCCGAGAATCACTCACTCAAAGTCCAGCGTTGTTGTCGTTCCGCGGCCCCCGAAGTTTCTCTTCCAGGAAACCTCACGTCTTCAATAGGCCACTCTCCAAGCTTCAAACTTCTTCGCCGGAAACACGTCGGCTTCACACACGCAGCTGTTGCCACGCGTCTTCGCTCGATAGCGGTAAACACACACTCTTGCCTGTAGCTCGAGTCGTCACCCCTCAGGTGGAAATCATCTTCTTCTCCTGCTTTGTCTCCACGGACAAAACCTTCGCCGACTACACGGCGGAATCCTTACGCGCTCTGGCGCTAACTTCCGTCTTCTCCCCCGAAATTTCTCTTCCAGGAAACCTCACGTCTTCTCCTGCTTTTTCCCTACGGACAAAACCTTCACCTACTACACGGCGGGATACCCTACGCGCTCTGGCGCTAACTTCCGTCTTCTCCTGATCTTTCGCCTCAGCTGCTCGATTAAATACCTTCCGCGCGAGATTCCAGAAAGTTCTCATCATTTCGTAGGCGCGATGTGCAGCGAAGGCTGGGGGAGAGGTTGAGACGATACGAGGGCCGTCCACGTCGGATGACTCAACCCGGCATCTCCACGCCTCTTTCCATCTAGAAATTTCAAGTGCTCGCTCGGCCGCCGATGTGGGGTGAGGAGGTTGGTCTGCGAACCCACGCTTCCGAGGGGAGAAGGCCGCGCGCGCCCGGGGAGTCTCTGTATGCTTGTTTTCTTTTTCTTTTTTCTATTGACCTCGCGGCATCTCTCCCGCGCGTTATCGCAAGAATTGGGCGGCGCGCCCTTTTTGAGCACTCGTTTTGTGACACCCGCCCGTGGGTATGTGCCACTGTCTTGAAGGAAGTGTTTGACGATTCACAGGACGGGAGTCACATTATTCATGTCTTGACAAGCACGTCGTATTCGTCAAGCTATCTTACCCTCTCGTGCTAATTTTGGTTCACGCCAAGTAAATGGCGCGACCACGAGAGCACTCAAACGTAAGCGGATAGATAGATATATAGATAGATAGATAGATAGATAGATAGATAGATAGATAGATAGATAGATGGAAAGATAGATACGCTCAAAGTCGCCGAAGTTAGCTACGAAATGCTTCGCATTTAAAAAGAATGCAATCTACAGCGAAGAATTACGCTTACGCATTACTTAGCCTGCTACAGAAGAAGATTCTGCACAGATTTACTAATTTTAGTTGGCACGCACAAGTGACGATATTATTTTTCTTCGAAACACTCCCGCTTAGAGCACTTACAGTTATGCGAAAATCAGGAAATTGTACTTTAAAACTTAAATTAGAGCGACATCACTGGTTCTGATTCGAGTTGAGGGCTATACTGAACACATATGATATCGTGGGATATGTTTCATTAAAGAAGTGTCAGCTAATGGTGAGTGCCATTCTTCAAATTTATTTCTCCAAGCATATTCAAGAAGGTCGCTGTTTTCTTGAAAACAGCTGGTATCGTTGTGTCCCATCGCAAAGCATATGTCAGCTACGCCCTTTCTTCTACGTGGCTTTTTTACATCCACGACTGCGATTTTGAAAATCACTATGCTAACACAATGAATGTGCCAGGGCAAAAGAAATGCAAAGCTGCGACTGCCCTTACATCACAGAGAAGGTAATGCTTAGCGTCTCTTCCTATTTTTCGCTTAATTTTATTTGTTCCTCTGTTGTGTTAGGTGAAAACTGTAATACTTTTGGGATTACATCTTCAGCGTTTCTTGTGAGGGACATTCTCTCTGGTACCCTCCACGTACCATGCTTACGACACAACGAAAGTCGTCCTTAATTCACAAGTGAGGCATTACCTACGAAACTTCAGAGAGGCACGAAGAAGAGAATGCAAGTCTCCGCGGCAGCGCAATTCCTCTTTTTCATATTACGCTCACCGAAGGCAGGCGAGGTAATTACGTCCAGCTAAGCAGCGGGAATAGCAGCGTCCAGCGTGTCCTTATCGGGAGGTCTGCTTTTGGAGACGAAGAACCCCCCATTCATTTTCTCTTTCTGCTTACCCTTTTTTCTTTAACTTCGTCGTCCACTATAGGTGGGGGCAATTGCTGTGGCTAAAACATGCATCAGCGTAGCGCTCCCGACACGTGGTGAGAAGGTAAGTGCAGCCTTCAACTAAGATGTGTAAAAAGGGGCTGATCGCTTAACGGGTAATTGACACCGGCGTTGGGACGTGCCTTTAAGTACTGTCATTCATGCACTGAAGTAAATTCAACTTGAAAAAAAAGTAGTGTCGCCACCAAAAGGAATATGCTGGATGCTATATTATGAGTAATAGCGAGTCTTAGAGGTTCGATAATTAGTCAGTACTGAGATTGACGCCTTTGGGTTATTTTATTGGTAACTAAAACAAAAAGTGATTTTGTTTCGCGCAAACAATACAGTAATGTGTGAAATGCTATAAATTAGAATTTGTGTCTGCCAGAAAGTTTTGTTATTGTCCCCGTACAACGGTTTCCAAACGTATAATAGAATGTACAAGGATTACGAAGTACAATTAGAGAACACACGGGCAAATCGGTGCCTTTGTACTTCAAGAAAGCATACACAGGGGTTAAATACTTTACCATTAGTTCCTCCACGCATAATTTTATTGTTTCCATGCAATTCAATACCCTAATTATTATAGTGCGCCTTTCAGAACAATAACACCTTGGGACTTAAGGCTCAAAGTCAGCACATCAGTTCTTTTCACATTATTTGGCTCTGAATACAGGTTAATTGTAACGTTTCAGGATATATTTTAACGCGATGGCTGTTGTTTGAAGATAATGCTTAAAAACCACCGATTCATTATGGACACGTACACTTGCATTTATGGTAGGTTAAAGGAGGAACAACCAAGATGGAACCAATACATGACTAAAAAAATATTCGTTTTTTTTTTCAGCGAAGCCTTCCGTGTTCCTCTGTTCTAATTTTGTTGTTTGAATCTGTGAATGCTTACTACGAACGCCAACCATGAATACGAAAAATATTTTGTGGTACCGATTGTCGAGCTACAGCATCGAAAATAACGGAAAGTTCACGGAGAAAAAGTGCGCTGAGGTTTTTCGAAATTATATTCATCGTGCAGACTTCTTGAGCAGTTCAGTGTTCACTGGGGCAGCAACTGTCTGCATTTTCATTTCACTTTACGGAGAACGTCCAATGCACACAAGAAACAAATATTAGTGTTGTCAGCTGAGCGAGTTTCTTCTGTTTATTGTAGAACTTTGGAGCAGTGCTCACGAGTCGTACGACGGCTGGAAGAAGCCCACGAGAGAGGCGCTAGCTATCAACTAAATATTATCTTGAAAAACAAGAGAAGAACATATAAAGAACACCAGTGCATAAAATAAACTTAACTATAGCATAAAAGAGTCAACAAAAGAAAGAACTTATCAAACAAGGAACAACTCCCTAAAGGCAGAAAAATGGGAACAATCAACAAGTGCATGGCCAACGTCGAATCCTGGTTACATTTTAATACACACCTCATAACTTCCAATATGCTGCATTATTGTAGAAGTAGAACACCTATGATCAAAACTGCAGCCCTCAACTACATTGCTTTCAGCAGAACAATTACCCTCAATTAACGGTCGTGGGCAATTAGAGTTGTTATTTGGGCCATATTGACACATCGATCTATTAAACGCACTATTAGGCCTGTATCGTCTTCTAGCCCTTGGCAGTCAATTTTTTACTGTTTACTGCATGAAAAGTTGAAAATGATGGATTGTATTGATCTTGTTTTCGCCGAGAAAACTGGTGGATGCAGGGTAGAGTTGATGCCGTGAAAAAACAAAAAATCTCGCTCTTCTGAGTACACGCAGAACACCAACTTTCTAAAAAATGGAAGTTTCGCGCTCAAACAACACCGTCGCGATACCATGCTTCCTGCTGGTCACATTATGCATGCTGATATATTCGACACGATTTGGCACAAAAGAGATGGAATATTATCGGCTTATCGGTGTTCCCGACAGCACGAGAACGCGTATCTAAAGTGGAAAGTTTTCTTCAGAACTTCAGTTTCTAAGTAAAAAAAAAGGGGGAGGGGGGTGCTCTAAAGCAGTTTGGAAAACACAAAAAAAAACGACTGCAGCAATTTTGCCGAGTGTCATCAAGTTTGTTTCCTTTTTTTTCTGAAATAAATTATGTAGGTACACTACCTCATTTTCTTACACCTACATATGAAGCGCGATTTTAAATTTCTGTATGTAGATCCTTTACTGAAGGTAAGGTTCTTAAAAAAGAAGTGTTGAACTATTGCCTGAGGATCTTTTTCAGTGGCAAAACTTTCCGAACTTCATGCCCTAGAAAAAGCGCCTTAATAAGCTCAAATTTGTAAGGACACAATAGTTTATAATGTATACCACTCTGTGGTAAATAAAAGCAGCATATTTACTTCATATCAATCGGTTAATACTGTAGGTGTCCAAGGCGCCACGCATGGAATATTTGTAATAGAAGTGCGCTCGAAGACAATCATTTTATGTATTGATTGTTTGTGCAGCTCAATCAGAGTAAGTGTTTCTGTTGCATCTCAATGCGACTGGATTTTGTTGTTTCGTGCTACAAACAGGCACATTCTCACATTATTAGCACGAGTAATGATTGGTATGTGGGGTTTAACGTCCCAAACCCCCCTATGATTATGAGAGACGCCGTAGTGGAGGGCTCCAGAAATTTCGACCACCTGGGATTCTTTAACGTGCACCCAAATCTGAGCACATGAACCGGCAACGTTTACGCCTCCATCGTAAATGCAGCCGCCACAGCCGGGATTCAATCCCGCGACCTGCGGGTTAGCAGCCGAGTACCTTAGCCACTAGACTCCCACGGTGGGGCGATTAGCACGAGTAGATTCCTGGTTTCTAGAATAACAGGGGAAACAAACCCCACATCTTTAACATAAGGATATATTGCAATATTCTTAACAGTATTCACTACAAGCCCTCTTCTCATTGAAATACTATTTATAACGTAACGCAAAAGTACATAAAGTCAACACTTCACGACGAACACGTAAGCCTACTTGTCATTGAAAACGGGTTATCCGCTCATTATTTTTTGTCCAGATAGGGCTCTTTTGCTTTTCAAGTATTTGTTTAGTTTGGCTTTAAAGTTGGCTACGACAATTCCGAATAGGTTCAGAAGCGATGGTAATCAATACCGGTCTGATTCTTTCGGGATTCTTCATTCACGCTTTTTTTTTCTGTGGTTGCTAAGTTATCAAGGTAAAATTCAAACAGCTTTAATATAATCGCAAACTTTATTCGTAGGTGCATCAGGCACATAGTAAAAGCCATGTTTTTTTTTTAATATCTGTCGTAGAACAGCATGAACGGCAATTGACGAGACAGGTGCTCAACGTTCCGTTCATGCTGTTTCCAACTCAAAAAAACTATACAATACTTCGCGCGTGCGAGCACACCCCCCCACACACTCACACATACGCACGCACGCACGCACAAAAATAAAGCAGTGAACGAAAGGTAGAAACTCGTAGAGGTACGAAAGAAATACATAAGAACATAGCGTCCATCTACGCTTTAGTTTAAAAGCTAACGCGAGAACAAAACGCAGCACTAAGATGCAGAATGAACCGCTTTGTCTGCATAGCCCTCCATGATGCAATAAGCGGATAAAAAAAAGACAAGGCATAAAGACATCGTGACAGTTTGGCAACTAACGTAAAGCAATGATGCAATATATGGATTGTTTTGTCGGACTTATTATATCTGAGATTTGCTTCGGCAGTTGTGTAAACTCGTCAAGCGAATAAAAATGTTTGTTTTCTCTTCGACCCAATTCCTGTTTTATTGCGGCGTTTTTATCTTCTATTGGTGGCATTTTGTTTCTCCCGGCAGATGTAGAATGCTGGTCTTCAGGTGCATAAAGAAGAAAGCGAGATTGAAACAGATCTTTATTCGCGCCCTTAGTGTACCTCTTTTTTCTGGCTAGTGTTCAAACAACCGCTTCGTATAAAAATTAGTTTTAACGAGAATTTTAGTTTCAATAATAAACTTGACAGCATACTTGTATTTTACACAATCAATACAGTTCGTCACTGCTCCTCATACTTTAATGATAAGCAGAACAGTGAATAATAAAGCTGACGTGCTGCTGGTTATACATCTTCTTTTGTGATATAGAACGAAGTAGATGACAGAACTGTTGGTGCGAGTGGTTTATATCTAAGAATATTATCATTTTCAGTTGACTGGTGGTTTGCGCAAGTTGGTCGGTTAGTTGCGAGTCAGTGCCTGCCCATTCTTTCATATTTAGTTGCGGTCTTGTGTATTTGCTGTGGTCCATCCCAATAATATGATGACTGCTGTTGTGAACACAGCAATGAAGGTTGCGTGAAAGTGTGTTGCTATGAACATGAAATTCAAAGAAACATAGCCGACAGCATTCCAGCTCAGGAATTTAAACAATAAACCCTGCCATCCTAATATGAAGCCTCACTGCCAACTATCCCAATAAACAAGGAGAGAGTGAGGAGAAAATAGCTAGAGAGGAGGAAATACGATTTTATAGCTATACTTTTCTAAAATGAAGAATAAATGCAGTTAGAGATTATAGCAAATATTTATTGGGCATTTACTTTCGTTACTAAACGACAGCGAGAATTCTGTAGTTGATAATCTTGTAAGGGCAAAGAGCGAACCCCCACGCTCAATGTGAGTGGTACAGATCTGCAACCCCATCTATGATGGCGCCGCGGTTGCCCTAAGTTTGTTTATCACCAACGTTGCAAGCGGTCCGCATTTCTATTCCACTTCCCGCGAAGAGGAAATGGCTCTCTCATTCTCTTTCACGCCATTCGTTTAAAGCGTCCAAGCAGGATATGATAGACGCTGAAGGAGGCGGCGCCATTCCAAATTGCGTGCCAGCGCACAAACAATCAATTTCTGGCGGGAGCGGCTGGGCGGCCGAGCCTTACGCTCGGAACCCGGGTTCCGCGGCTTGAAAGCATTTATTCGTTCAGCTGTTTTTTATTGCGATGCCCCGAATAAGAACAAAGAAAGTAGCGGTGCACCAAGAGCACTGAAGGAAAGCATATTTCTCTGTAAGACAGAATTCTGCTTCTATACCTCACAATTGTGTCTGTATCAACAATGAAGAAAATAAATAGAGAACACTGCCCTTCTTATATTTTGTCGTAGTTTGTTTTCATAGTAGGCTTAGTCAGTTGTTTTTTTTTCAGGTATTTATATTGAAGGGTTCCTTGAACAAATACTGACTGAACCCAGTGAAAAAACCGTACGCAAAACCGTGATTGAGTTGAGAATTGGTCCTCTTTGTGGACGCCTGTGTGTCTGTAATAAATAAAAATGCACAGGCCTAGGAACTCGAAATGCATATACTGCGTATTACCTTGTTTATGGAATTGGCATGCTCCAGTGAATGCTCATAATTTTATTTCGACTAGCGTAGGGATATGAACCGAAAATGATTGTATATATACAGGGACAGAAAGTTTCAAAACTAAACATAATTATTTTTTTCCAAGGACAAGGACCCCGTCATTATTAGTACCGTATTTGTATTCTAGAAATGCATTGCTCCACATAATTGTGAGATGCACGGGCCAGTTCATCCCGCAAAGCACTTTCGAAGGAACACTACAGAACGCATTGTTGCCGTTCTTACACCTGCATATATAAAGATATAAAATAAAAAATAAACATATTGTTTAGCTTTCAAGATTTCTTGTCTGCCGTGGGGGTGTGGAGCTAAGAGCTCTGCTGCTGACCTAATGGTTACGAGTACAACCGCAGCCGCAGGCGTCGCATTTCTGTGGAAATAAAATGCTAAAGCTCGTGTATAGTGCGCCATCAGTGCACGTTAAAGACCACCAGGTAGTCAAAATTTTCTCGTTTATCTACAATTTATTTATTTATTGACCTATTTATTTATTTAGTTAGTTATTTATTTATTATAGGAGAATACTGCCAGTCTGGATGCCATATTTCGGGGAGGGATGGGTGGTACAATAAACTTCACAAATGCAGGAAATAAAAAAATAAAAAAATTCACTGCATTTCAAGCTGCTTGAAGATAATTATGGGGTGAAGCTTTTGGAGGTGATTATTGTGAATAAAGTTGAGATAGTTCGGAGACTGATTGTGGTTATGATACCTATATATTTTTTTTATTCAAAGAGATAATGCTGAGACTGATTGTGATATAGCGGTGATTCTTCAGTATAGCTGATAAGAGGTTCCGAGTTACTGGTTACGTTTTGACTTCATAATCATAGCTTCATTAGCTATCGTCTCTTGTGTAGAATTTTCTTGTCGGTATTGCCGCCTTGCATCCGCTTCAAGTTGTCTCAACTGCGCGTCAGCTTGGCGTTGTTCCCGCTTAGTCTTTGCTTCCTTAGCCCTAGTCTGTGGTGTAGAACTTTGTTGTCGCCGTCACCACTTTGCATCCGCTTCCTTCTCTTTTGTCTCCGCGCAATTAACCACAGTGCCCTCTGTTGCTTAAAGTTGAAGGTTACATGGCATTACAGACAGACGGGAGACAGCGGACATCGTGAGGTTGTAAGGAGCTTCGCCCCTAAAAAACTGGAGGAGATAATTCAGCTATATAGATTGTGTTTCGCAAAAACGCGTTGATTTAACAGCAAAAATATGAAAAACTGTCCACACTGCAAACGATCGCCGTGTCATACAATACATTAATAAAACCATCCGAATGTAAACTACAGCCGGTTATTTGTGTGAGAGAAATAAAAAGAGTTGCTGCACCAGACCATAGGTCGACCCTTTAAGAGACCACTCACTCAAACTCACTCAGCACAATTTTTTTTAGCCTTCGCACTCACGTTCATACTCCCGCCTACTCACTCTCGTGAATAGTCACGTTCATACCCACGACTTCTCGCACCTTGAGTACTCACTCGCATCCATACTGAAGAATACTCGCAATAATGAGTTCTCACTCCCGTTCATACTCAAAACGTTCAATTGAGTGTGAGTGAGTGTGAGTGTACTCATGGGTGAGCGTGCTGAGCTATGCCCTTGGACACCGGATAATCCGCTATGTATCGCATCCAACTTCCTTCGAAAACTAGCTGCCTGTTAAAACAATGTTAAAAGCTGCTAAAATGGCTGCATGAACGGCTGCCTGTTAAAACAATGGAGGCCACGATGCGCGACACAACTTGCGCGACGCGTCGTCCAGCCGCACTTAAGTGTACGCGTTCTTGAAATCCAATGAGCTCAAGTTCTCCCCCTCATTTAGGCCGGCAAACGTGGCCTCGACTATCGGAAACGGATAATGCTCGACATCGAAACCTGGCATGAGGGTGACCTTAACGTCACCGCAATTTACAACACTACCGTCTTTTTTTCAAGACTATTCAGATAGGCGCCGCACATCTCACGTGTCTGCCGTTGACAACACTCCCAGAAACACCAGCTGAACAATTTCGTTTGAGACATTAACACAGAGCGCGTAAAGAATGCATACAAACTTACAGAATTTCGGCGTCGCCGTCACCTAAAGCGGCTTGCAGGTAAACGTTTTTGATAAGCCCAAGGCCTGCCAAGAAGACGACTTCGTAGTTGACAATCAGGCTGTTCAAGCGGCATACGGCTGTACTCGAAGCAGCTGGTGTTAGGTGTTCAGTCGGCGCACCGCTCTTGCTCAGTGTCGTTATCAGGTCACGCCCACAAAGACTCGGTTTCGCGCAGTCAGCGACCGATGGCTTGCGCATGACGGAGAATTTTTGTACCGCAAAGACAGTTCTAGTTCACCCTGAACGTGTATCCTTTCCGCGTAGCCCGATAACTTCTGCCGAAAAGATTTCAGGCCTTGCACTATATTTTCGTCAATTTGGTGTAATATTGGCTGTGTTCCAATTCTAAGACAGCACGTAGACAATCTACGCAGACTGCTTAGAAGACCGCACCGAGCCCATGCTGTCCGAGAATCAGAACACGTTTAGACAGCTTTTACGTGACGATGCGCCACCTCGCGTCGAGAAGAAAAACCTGAAAGAAACAAACGTAATAGTTGTTTTTCTGACTTTATTCGTGTTAAAATCAAAAACAAATAAACGCTACTCACATTGAGCGTCTGGGAAAGCGTCTGCTTGTGTGCACACGGACGTTTTGACGAGATTTGATCTATCGGAGGGATTTGCTGAGCTGCCATCTTGTTTAGACAGCAAAAGAGCCTGCATCGTATTTGTCTACGATGTGGTCTTCTCAGAGCTGTCTACTTTGCCGGCTACGTGAAAATTGGAATGGGACTTAAGATGGCCGCCGTCCATTTAGCTGTCTGTTCAGCCGTCTACGGTGAGCATTGGAACACAGCCATAGGCGGAAAGTAGACTGACCACTGTGGTTGCCAGATTACCTTGCATCAATTTTTTTTATTGCTCACTTTGACATTGCCAAAACATTAGCGTGCGTATTATAAAATAGTACTGGCTACAGCTCTTTTTGTTGGTTCAGCGCTATGTTCAAACCTGCTGTGACTATCAGAATTTGAAAGTTCTACCCGTAAACCTCGCCAGTTTCTTCCAGCCTTTAGATCCATCTCCAGCACCGTTTCGGCAAGCAGAAATAGAATTTCTCGGTCAGTTGCCCACGTCATCTTCAGAAAATAAATGATTAATAGTCACAACTGACTATCTGACTTGCTATGCGCAATACCAAAGCGGTGCCTCGAGATACTGCAGTTGCATTCACCAGAACCTTCTTCCACAACATTCTTTTGGGTCATGGTGCACCTGTTGTCTTCATAACCGAACGCGGAGCTACATTTACTACAGAGTTATTGCAACTGGTCGCCAAGCTGACGCGCAAAAACCACCTGAAAACTATAGCTTATCTTCGCCAAAAGGCACGGCTACCGTCTTTTTTTTTCAAGACCATTCAGATAGGCACCGCACATCTCACGTGTTCTGCCGTTGACAACACTCCCAGAAACACCAGCTGAACAATTTCGCTTGAGACATTATCACAGAGCGCGTAAAGAATGCATACAGACTTACAGAATTTCGGTGTCGCCGTCACCTAAAGCGGCATGCAGGTGAACGTTCTTGATAAGCCCAAGGCCTGCCAAGAAGACGACTTCGTAGTTGGCAATCAGGCTGCTCACCCGGCATACAGCTGTACTCGAAGCAGCCGGTGTTAGGTGTTCAGTCGGCACAGCGCTCTTGCTCTGTGTCGTTATCAGGTCACGCCCACAAAGACTCGGTTTCGCGCAGTCAGCGATCGATGGCTTGCGCATGACGGAGAATTTTTTGTACCGCAAAGACAGTTCTAGTTCACCCTGAACGTGTATCCTTTCCGCGTAGCGCGATAACTTCTACCGAAAAGATTTCAGGACTTGCCACTATGCACTATATTGTCGTTAATTTGGTGTAATATTGGCTGTGTTCCAATTCTAAGACAGCACGTAGACAGTCTACGCAGACTGCTTAGAAGACCGCACCGAGCCCATGCTGTCCGAGAATTGGAACACGTTTAGACAGCTTTTACGCGACGATCCGCCACCTCGCGTCGAGAAGAAAAACCTGAAATAAACAAACGTAATAGTTGTAATTTCTGGCTTTATTCGTGTTAAAATGAAACCAAATAAACGCTACTCACATTGAGCGTCTCGGAAAGCGTCTGCTTGTGTGTAGACCGCCGTTTTGGCGAGATTTGATCTATCGGAGCGATTCGCTGAGCTGCCATCTTGTTTAGACAGTAAAGGAGCCTGCATCGTCTTTGTCTACGACGTGGTCTTCTCAGAGCTGTCTACTTTGCCGGCTACGTGAAAATTGGAATGGGACTTAAGATGGCCGCCGTCCATTTAGCTGTCTATTCAGCCGTCTACGGTGAGCATTGGAACACAGCCATAGGCGCAAAGTAGACTGACCACTATGGTTGCTAGCCTACCTTGCATCAATTTTTTTACTGCTCACTTTGGCATTGCCAAAACATTAGCGTGCATGTTATAAAATAATACTGGCCACAGCTGTTTTTGTTGGTTCAGCGCTATGTTCAAACCTGCTGTGACTATCAGAATATGAAAGTTCTACCCGTAAACCTCGCCAACTTCTTCCAGCCTTTAGATCCATCGCCAGCACCGTTTCGGCAAGCAGGAATAGAATTTCTCGGTCACTTGCCCACGTCATCTTCAGAAAATAAATGGTTAACAGTGACAACTGACTATCTGACTCGCTATGCGCAATACCAAAGCGGTGCCTCGAGGTACTGCAGTTGAATTCACCAGAACTTTCTTCCACAACATTCTTTTGGGTCATGGTGCACCTGCTATGTTCATAACCGAACGCGGAGTTACATTTACTACAGAGTTATTGCAACTGGTCGCCAAGCTGACGCGCAAAAACCACCGGAAAACTACAGCTTATCTTCCCCAAAGCAACGGCTCGACGGAACGGTTAAACAAAACACTGGCTGACATGCTATCCATGTATGCTGGTGTAGAGCACGAAACGAAGGATGAAATGTGGCCGTACGTCAAGTTTTTATACAATACCGCTGTGCAAGAGACGACAGAGCTAACACCATTCGAGCTTGTTTATGGACGTTGCGTGACCAGGACACCAGCAGAAATCACAGCGTTGACGACTTCGCTCAGAAAGCTTCGGAAGCCCGCCAGCTTGAGCTTGACCGCATTTGCAGGAAACAAAATACCGACAAAGCCATAACTTTCGCGGACCGATGCTGCCAGTAGTCTTCGATGACTTGCGCGTGAAATCACGTTTTCACTATGGTGCCCACCAAGCAACGAGACGAATCGTCAACACCACCTGCCCTCTTTGATGGCTCTCCGCATGCCCACTGGGCTCGACCGAAGAGAAGGCACCCTTCTTCATCGCTTATGGCTAGGAGTGACATTTACAAAATCCTATTCATTTGTCAAAGGATGGCCGACAACAATCTCTCCGATGCTTGTCGTTGCGAAGAGATGCTACACCACATCCTTTGCGACTGTCCGTTGTATGGAATCTAGAGACAGTCACTGGCGTCCATTCTCTGGTGCATCGACAAAGCCAAATGTCTGTGTATGCTATTCTGTCAAGTGCCCGAGAGAAGACATTGCAACAGAAGGCGACAAAAGCTCTGTTGAATTTCCTACGCGACACGCACCTGAACAAGCGGCTGTAACAGCAATGTCACGCACCACGAAAGACAAGACTGGACTATGCCTTAGTGTGCACGCGTGTGCTGCCTAATGTGCTGTGTTTATCTCTCTTCCCTCTCTCCTCTCTATCTTTCATCTCCCCATCACCCTCCCATGCGCAGGGTAACAAACTGGCTGCCTATAGGATGGTCAACCTCCCTGCCGTTCTTTTCTTTCTATTTTTTTCTTCCTTCCTTCCGACGCTCGCCGTTACTACCAAGACCGAATAAACGTCCACTAACAACCAGATTACTATGTATGGGTGTGGACATCTATCCAAAGTCATGGGCTTTCGGAGAAGCTAATGCGACGCTACTTTGGCCCTTACAAGGTCATGTGCCCCCTCAGTGACGTGAATTAAGAGGTAGTAACCTAAAGCTGCGACACCAGTTTAAGTGGACGACGGCCACGTGCTGAGGTAGTCCACGTTAGTAGGCATGAAACCATACCACGCCCAAGAGTGATGAACACTTCAAGCGTTTTTCATGATCTACAACATGAGGCGGTTATTTTTTGCCGTCAGGTGACTATCTTCTGCCAAGCTATCTCTGGCACTTAAGTCAATTGACGGGGATGGTCGCTGTTGAGACGGGTGAATTGACGCAAGGTCGCAACTATAGTGCACAGCCTCTCGGAGGAGGACACGATTCAGTCTGGTGTCTGCGATCTCAGGTGTTTTTGCCCTTTGTGCCGAAGGTGTGGTTGTTGTCATCGTAGTCATAGTAGCCAGTTGCATTGAATGGCATGTCAATAAGAACGGTGTCACAGCATATCCACGGAGTCAATGATGATGAGTGGGCGAAGCGTCCGTCCATGCGTTCGCCTGACCATCCATCCATCCGTGCATGCGTCTGTCCATGCGTCCATCCCTGCGTCCATCCTTGCGTCCATCAGTCTAGCACTCTGGTCGTTCATGCATCCATCTGCCTGTCTGTGCATCCCTCCGTCCGTTCGTGCATCCATCCATACTTCCGCTTCGCCCCACTCGTCATCATTCACCTCGTGGATATGCTGTGATTTTTTGTGTTTCTCCTAAGCTTAGACAGCTTTCGCTGTAAAATTCAATGGTTTGAAGGTGCTTGTGCAACAAACGTACAACTTTCAACTGCGACTAAATTATGCCCATTGTCTCTTCTAATAACGTATCAATTTGTGATTCCCACAAAAGTTGTAATTTTCTCTGTATAGTCGACATTTTCAGGTCAAGAGCTGGTATACGATGTCAAACTTCCATGAAAACTGTAAATTGGCAACATGTAGCAAAGCATGTCATGTGTCCAGAATCACTGTATCTGCATGAGAAACCTTGCAATACCACAATTATCATCATGTAAACCAGACATCTACAAGGCCGAATGTATGAATCGAGATAACAAAAAATAGAGTGATATTAGATACTTGTTCTCATTACCTCGCGCGTTCGCTATTTTTTTGTAAAACTTATTTACAGCGTCGTGTGCTTTAGTACGCTGCATCAGAAAACACTATGTATGACCAGAAGCCTTACCACAGCCCAAAATACTTGTAGCCAGGTATGTTTATACAATTTTTCATCTTCCTTTCGCTTATATATAAATTTAATCAAGTGCAGTTTTTCACCTTAGAAAAAATACTGTAGTGACATTGATAACTTGAGTTTATATTTTGAAACATTCACTCTGCATACTAAATTACGGTACTTAAAAAAGAAAACACTTTACGAGTACATTTCAGAGAGTTCTCGCAAGACAATAAAGGACTAGTACTAGTTCATCAAACACGAATGGCCAACTGAATTCAATATAGACGACCCCCAACGAAGTCTAACCAATAATTCAATATTTACATTTCCCGCTGTGGAGATACAGTGATATTCAACCCCACCGTTTTGACAACCTTTCGCGCGGGGTTAAGGGCTATCGGAAATGACGTCTCGCCGAACGTCAATATACAGTGTAGGTGGCTCACATTCTTTCATTTAGGCTAGCCAAGCGATATGTGTGCTGTCACTGTATATACGCGCGAGCCAGCATACACAATTCTTGTGCACTGGCCGGATGAAACAGTATCTGGAGCTTTCACAGACCTTGTGTAAACAGACGCCGCCATAACCGAGCACCAATCCTCCATATGAATCCAAATACAGCCTGGAGGCAAGAAATTGCCGCATGTAGTTGTCTTGAAGCAAGCACAAATGAAGCAAGCCCGTTGGATGAAAGCTGATAGGCGTTGCAGCAGACGCGTTCTTCCTACACAGCATAGATGTGGGCATATTGTCTAGAAACTACAAGAAATATTTTCAAGCTGATAGTAGTTTTGAGCTCATTTCGTATAATTGGCTTCGCCGTCCATGTCAGTGTGGTTGGTTGTGAGCAAAAATAATAATTTTTTTCTTGACTAAAATTGAATAGTAAAATAAAGCAAAGAATAAAGATCTAAGAACCCAATGTAGGCCGTCTGCATGGCAAGCATGTTTTCTACCACATAGCTATGCTTTTCCTTAAAGCTGCTTCGTAATAAAACAATACACAAAAGTCATATAGCAGAAGTCCCCTTAACGCATCATATATTGCGTGGCACAAGCGTAGAATGGCGCCAGCTGTAAGAAAGGTGTAAAACACGTAACGAGCGCGTGTATTAATGGCCCACCCGCTACATATTCTGTCATGTACTGGATAACAAAATAGAGATCGGGCGCGTCTATAGCGTACGTAATGAATCAAGAGCGCTTTCAGTGCTGCGTTCTTTTTCCGCGTGTTTAAATTATCATAAAATTTGTCGAGTGTTTCTACTGTCAGGCCCTTGACCGAAAGGACTCAGTAACGTAGAAGCACCAATTGTTTCGATATGGTCAGAAAATAGCCGGAGTAGGCCTTTCAAGTCACGCCGCTGTGTCAATAACGCCTCAGCGAACCCAGTCTGCCAACCAGTACCTAATTCTTTTCTTTTACCATATTAGATGCTCCGCTAAAAACAATATTCAAATAAACACCGTTGTTGTAGTTTCAAGAACCTATGTGAAAATGTTCTACAATTAGAAAATATTTCGGTGTCGAAACACTGACGCCATCTGTAGAAAAGGACGTCGACAACGCGGGAGCAGATTCGTCTTCACACCGTGAGGTAGAGCAGGCAGTATGTGTACTGGTATATTGTGCAACGTTAGACGCCTTTTAAATTAGTTGCCTTGTGTTCTATTCGAAGAAAATTGTATATGAAGTTTGTTAGAGTCGCAGCTTGGAAAAGGTGATGTGCATCCATCATAGTGTGTTAACCGTGCATACAAGAACAAAAAAAAAGACACGACAAACAAAATCACAGAGCACCATTACCAGATGCCTTAAACTTGGAACATCACAACAATATATCTACAACAGTGTTGGGTCACATTCGAATTCACGAACACGATGGTGGGTGTAGACCACATTTCAATCGATGCAGAGTGATAGCGAAGCATAGGGGGCTGAACCTGTCGAAGCACCATTCGTAAATAGTAATCATCAATCGTGGGTTGCACTGTGTTTCAAAATATCGAGTAAAGAACTGACAATCTTGCCACCGCACCTCCGGGCAAGTGGTTCCAACTTTGCTTGTGCAGATTTCACACCACGGCTGTGTTCAGATTTTTCGGCTTCATTCCTTTTCCTTGATCTTGAATTTATGCACTGCTCACTATATACAAACAAAATAAAGTTATAAATAGTCAACGAGCCACAAACATTCGGAAGAAAACCTTCGCAAACCTTCGCAAATCTTCGCAAAACCTTCGCAAGATGTAGCCAATGCGCAATCTGTTTTCTGTTCTGTTCTGTTTTAACTGTTTTGCTGTGGAGAGGTTGAGGTGCCTATTGCCTCGGCTACTCCATATCACAAAGTTCTGCAGCGAAAAATAAATAATAATACAGAACGGTACCCAAAAATTAACAATACGGAAAAGAAAAAAAAACATAATAGCACACTGAAACCAGTTCAAATATCATGCCAATACACAGTTTTCTTCACGCAGTTCACACAGTCATAAACTACTTACACGCACACCTTACTAATCTAATGTCAGCATATACATGACCACAATTTACATAATGCCCATTTCTGGCTGTCAGTAATAGGCGCTTGTCCAGTCCGGTCTCCACTAAAAAGTCTGTCAGGAAGAATATTGCCCTTTCCTGGAGATGCATCTCAGGCCATGGTCCAAGTAGTTTCTTTATTGTGAGGGGCCGTCTGTCCAAACTTGCTAATTTGTTCTTTAATTTTTCTCTTTCATTCGCGTATTTAACGCACTCCAAAGAATATGGCGAACATTTTCTTCTGCATGACCACAATGGCATTCCGGTGAGTTGGATCAATGTATCTTGTGCAGGAAGCTGTTTGTGTATGCTACTTCCAATCTAAGTCGGTTGATCAATGTCTCTAGGTGTCGTGGGAGGTCTGTCGCTATGGAAAATTTTCTGTGTAAATCAACTTCATAAAGTACCGTTTTCTTTGATTTAGGGCTCTCAAACCACTTCTCCATTGAACAATGGTTAGCTCCTTGCGATATAAAATGTCGAATATCCACCCCAGACATAGGGATTGCGCAATCCCGTCCTTCCTTCAAAGCTTTCTTCGCGAGACTATCAGCATCTTCATTTCCCTTTATTCCATTGTGGCTGGGTATCCATTGGAATACGATGTTGTGACCCTGCGATGAGGCATATTCCACAGTTTCTGCGATACATTGTGCTATTTCACCATTTTTGTAAGGAGATCTCACACTTCTGATTAGCTGAAGAGCAGGTTTGCTATCAGTGCATATCACCCAATTTCGTGGCTCAGGATTCTCGCAGATATGCTTAACTGCTTCAAAGATAGCCACCAATTCTGCTGTCGTCGATGAAGATTTGTGCGATAATTTGTACATCTTCATTTTCTGGATTTCAGGTTTAACAACCGCACAGGCAGACGCTTCTTCTGTGCATGATCCGTCTGTATATATCTTCGTTTTTTCATTGTGCATTACATGAAGCTGATGAAGTACCAATTGTGCCGCTACTAGAGGTGCCATGTCTGCTTTCTTCTCTATGCCGTCTATTTCACTAATAACGTTGCGCAATCATTTAGTTACAGTGGTGGTCGCTTTAACACCCACTTTATTGGCGTATATGCGTTGTCTAATCATGAGAGTGGTAGTGACCGACTTCAGCAGTGATGACGGTGAGTATGAAACGCTCATTTTTGTCAGATAGCAGATGGTGGCACGTGGTCTTCTAAATAAGTAGATGCTGTCAGCTAAGTTCTTGCATATTTCCTAAGGCATCAAGTACAGGAGAATGAGACCCTCTCCTATAAATAAATATTTTAGAAAAGCATAAATCAAAGATGTATGCTATTGTTCCATCTTGAATTTTCTAACCTTTTCTAAACTTTCAGCACAAATGTTCACAAGAATTTTCAACTTCGTTCTTATTTCTATTAAGGAAACTTATTACATTCGCGTACCGCTAACCACAATTTTAGGGCAACAGGTCACTGAGTGAACCTCTCTATGAATAACTCTTTTACTGAAACATATGATAAAAGATGTAGTTCCATGATAGAAAGCTAGGCTATAGTTGGTAGTGCTCATGCAGTGTGACTCTACTTCTTGTGTGTTTTCCCGCGCTACCAGTTCACCTAACTATTATGTATTTCCATTTCACATGTTCAACATTTTTAGTACACGTTGAGCTGTGAATGTTCACAACAATTTGCAACTTTGCCCTTATTACTATTATAAAAAAACAAAAGATTGAAAGAAGAAGAAAGCTGGCAGATCCAACGTACAGTGCGAATCGATGATGTGCGAAGCACGAATGAGGAAGGTCTATAGGTCACTTTAAAATTAGCACAACGTTACGAGGCGGACGTAAATTATGCCGTACATTACTTATATGTCATTATTATGATGTTTGGACGTGTTGACGGATCAGCACTGCAAGCGGCTTCATTGGGAACGCAAATTTTATACAAGAAACTAGATAGCTTTCTGCAATGCAGCTACGCAGAGAAGCACAACGACGATGACGAGTCGTACCCAAACTTCGTAGGGCTCCTTTTCAGTCATTCTCGACGCGGTAGTTGACCAAAGTTTCTATGCAGTGAATGTTCTAATATATACCTTCCAATTTCTTGTATATAATGATGAGAGAGTCCCGAATGGTTTCAAAACAGATGTTTAGGTTATTTTGATGAAAGTCATGGTAACACGAATGAAGCCGGAAAATGCCTTTTAAACGTCTTTTTACGTACAATGTTACTCTACATGTCCAGTGAGAGCGAACAAATACAGAATAACCCGAAACCGTACAAAACTGGGCTTGTTGGCCTAATTTTATTGTAGTACAGCCCAAAAAGACTAACGCACTAAATAAAGAACTATTGAGGACAGGCGGGCAATAGTGCAATGTCACAAAATCACACGCTAAAATATGTACAAATGTGCGTTCAGACATATCTTGAACAGTCGCACATGTATTATACAATTATACTTGCGTAAAGATGCGAACAGCAACATGAGTTAGCAACACCAAACGTAATAAGCTGATATGTAGCGTTTGTGATCACAAAGATCATATCCCTGCACACTACTACATACATCAACTTCAGTGGATAGAGCCTAACTGTATTTGACGTTATCATGTTGTAGCAACTGTATCACAAGAGTACACAAGTAATGTGTATAGAATCGGATATTCAGTGTTGCGACCACATTTGACACTTCTAAAAGAATATACAGCTGAGTATATAGTGTATTTTTTCCAATGCAGTACCGAGACCTGGCGTGGTTTTGTAAACAACAGTATTGAGTATATAAGACGAACGAAAAAAAAAACGCATAGGTGAAGACCCATGAACCAGTCAATCTTTGTTAGAGCAACCATGTGAAGAATCTTCCTCATTACGATATTGTGGTATGTCATGAAGTTGTTGCACTGTTCAAGGACAAATCTACAGAATGTTCGCTGTATATATATGGAGTTCGACCTGGGAATGGTGCAGCCGAAACAGGCTGGGCCGGTGGGTGAAGGAAGGCGGGTTAGGTTTGGCGCACCTTTTCGTAAGAGAGTTGTAAACCGACTATATTTTTTTTGCGATACCAGTGATGCTTCTTTTACGCACTGCGTGCCAACTAAGGTTGGTCAACACATTCATAGATTGTTGTCTCTTCTGACGGCAGCAGGCGGGTACATTGCGTGACTTGATCAAAGTTGTATGTATTTATGTGTATATTATATATATAGATATATATATATATATATATTCTATATAGATCTATGATTATATATATATATATATAATATATATATATATAGATCTATAATAGATATATAGTATATAATTGGAAACCTTTCTTTACGCACGCTGTCACGGACCCTCCCGCACTGCAGGCGACAATCTTTGTGGCCCGAACACAAGTCGAGACCTGACACACGTGACAAGAACCGTTATTGGACGTACACGACAGTTATAGTGTTGACAGTGGTTTCTTCCTCTTTTTCTTTCTTTTTTTTTCCTTTTCTTTTCGTCTTTTTCGTCCCCCCCTTTTTTGTTTTTTTTTGTTTTTTGTTTCCTTTTGAGTTCCCTCTCACTTCGCAAACATCTTTCAAAGGCAGAGAGAGACGCGGCAGCAACGAAGTTTTGGAAGTTCATGTCAGTATAACTCATCCCTTGATGAAGGGAGGACGCCTCTCGAACTGTTAAGACTATATTTCCCTCTCAGCCTCCGCAGTAGTCGCAATTAGGAGTGTCTGCCATACCAGTGCGAAAGGAGTACACCTTTGTAAATTCAACACCCAACCAAAGGCGGCATAACAGTGTCGCATCGGAGCGGGAAAGTTGTGATGGTAGCTTTAGCTTGAGCGAAGGATCCAGTTCATAAAATTGACACCTTTGGAAGCTGGTAGACGACCAGAACGTGCGCGTGAGATCTTGAGCCAGCAGGTAAAGTTGTCTTACTGCATCATTCCTTGATAGAGGAATCGGGACTACACGGGTTCCTTCATGGGCTGAGCGGGCTGCATCATCAGCTAATTGATTTCCGGTAATACCGATATGTCCAGGCAGCCATTGATATATAATATCATGCCCTCGTGCTAGAGCTTCATGATGGCAATGTCTTATTTCTTGTACCAATTGGTCATGACTCCTCCTACGCATGGCAGACTGCAAACTCTAAAGCGCTGCCTTCGAATCCCAGAATATGACCCACTTTCCTGGACATTCTTGAACGAGATATTGTAAAGCAGCCCTTATATCAGCAAGCTCTGATGCCGTAGATGTAGTCATATGCGACAACTTAAACTTGATTGTCATTGCTGCAGCCGGAATTACAGTGGCACCTGATGAGCTGCTCGACAAGACGGACCCATCAGTGTATATCTGCGTTCGGTCTAAGTAAAACTCATATAATAATAGCAGTGTTGCTTGCTTCAATGCTACTCTGGAGTGATTGCTTTTCTTTTTGATTCCCGGAATTTCTAGATGTACTTCCGGCTGGTCGAGGCACCACAAAGGACATGCCATTTTCGAAGCTGGCGTATATCCTGATGGAATGCTGTTTAGGTGCTAGGCTATGACGTCAGAAAACGTAGCACGTGGTCTTCCGCAGGGTAGAAGAACCAAGTGGTGGTCGGGGACACGGCTAGCATGTCGAATGTGTGCTCTGAGGCAATCCACATCTCTATATGTCCTGACCGGATGGTCTTTGGCAAGCTTGATTGTGGCATAAGTAGAAGCGCATCGGGGCACTCCTAGGCAGATACTCAGTGCCTGACCCTGCAAACTCTCCAATGAATGAGTATTGGATTTGCAAGTGTTAGTCAGTACCGGCAAGCTGTAGCGCAATAGACCCAGAAATAGGGCCCTGTACAGCTGTATCATGGAGGCCACAGAAGTTCCCCATGCTTTCACGCACATGAATTTAATTATATGCACAATAAATAGATAGCAGTCTCTTCTTCAAGTACGCAGAATGTGGGCTCCACGAAAGACTTCTGTCGATTATTATGCCCAGGAAACGATGCGTCCGTGCATATTTGACACTCTGCCCATTGATGTAAACAGGGTATGACGTCATTGGTTTGCGTGTAAACTCTATCAATGCGCACTTCACAGTTGATATCGTTAGGCCTTGTTTCTGAAGGTAGACTGTTGTTAGGGTTGCTGCCCGCTGTATTCGTGGACGCACCGGAGGGCGAGTAACTGTGGCACACCAGAGGCAAATATCCTCGGCGTATATGGATAGGCACACCGACTTTGGCACAACCTTCACCAGACCAATGAGGGAAACATTGAACAATGTGGGGCTTAAAACACCTCCCTGAGGTACTCCGCAGTAGGTGTAATGTTCAGCAGTTGTACCCTGATATCTTTGCACAAAGAAACCCCTGCCAGTTATATAATCTTTTATTTATTGAAACATTCGTCCACCAATGCCCATTGCTGCGAGAGAAGTGAGGATGGCATCGTGCACTACATTATCATATGCACCCGTCACGTCAAGAAAGAGTGCCACTGATATGCGCTTGCGACTTTTTTCTTGTTGAACAAATGTCGATAAGTCAAGGACACAGTCGATGGAGGAGCGGCACCGACGAAAGCCTGCCATGCAAGAAGGGTATTTGGTGTATCGTTCCAAGTACCACTCGAGACGAAATAGAACCATTCTTTCCATCACTTTTCCGAGACAGCTTGCGAGGGCAATAGGGCGATACGTTGTCAAGTCCAATTGTGATTTTCTCGATTTCAGAAGTGGTATTAATCGACTTATTTTCTATTCTCGGGGAACACTGCCGCTGAGCCAGGAGTTGTTGAAGCATTTAAAAGTTCTTTTCTGGCTTTTTGTCCAAGGTGTCCCAACGCACGATAAGTAATACCATCAGGACCTGGCGATGACATGCGCTTAGAAGCGACTAACGCACCTTCCAGTTCTTCCATGGTGAATGGAGTGTCCATTTCTGGCAATCGCGTCTCAGGAACGGTCACGGCGTCGATGCTCTCGTTCATAATATTCCCGGCAACTCTCGTGCAAAATTATTCCCCCACCTCGAGTTCTGTGTTTGCATGATGGAGTGCCAAAGCTTTAAAAGGGTGCCGTTGTTGCGGAGAGGAGCGAAGACCACGAACTGTTCTCCAGATATATGACAGCGGTTTATGAGGGTCTAGAGATTCGCAGAATGCTTTCCAGCGTTCGCTCTCCAGCTTGTAAATGCGTCGTTGAACCTTTTTCTGGAGCCGCCTGGCTTCCCTCAGATCGTAAATTGATCTTGTGCGTCTTTATCGTCGTTCAGCACGCCTTCGTATAGCTCGTAATCTTTCCAGTTCAATGTCAAACTGTGTTAATTTAGACGAAAATGGTAATTTACATTTGGACGCTTGCATAGCTTCCGCTATGGTATTTTCCAGGCTGCAGGCGAGTCCTTCTTGGCAGGCGTTCTAAACACGCGATGCAAACATCGACCAGTCAGTGCCAATTGCAACACCGGAAGAGAAATGTTTTATGATACCATCGATCGTTACGTAGGTGGGTATGTGATCACTCCCATGAGTCTCAATATCGCAAAACCATTTAACTTTGTGAGAGAAGCACCGTGACACCAATGTCAGGTCAAGGGAACTGCCATACGTAAGACCCCGCAGATGTGTGGGGGTACCATCGTTCATGATGGAAAGGTCGTAATTGGAAGCGAATGTAACAATGTTCCGGCCCTTGGCATTCATCCTAGTGCTCCCCCAAAGCATGTGATGGGCGTTGAAGTCACCGGTGATGATTCAAGGCCCATCGGTCCTCATTAGGATGTCTTTTAATCTGTCACAGTCACATCGCGATGACTGAGATATATATCCACCAATAAACCTGAACGAAACTGCATTCTTCTTTACACGAAGACACACGTACTGAATTGTCGTCATTTGAACTTATTGGGTGCGAAAGATAAGTCAAGTCTGTGCGAATGTAAACAATTACTTTGCTTCGTTCTTCGCAAGCGGCTGAACAAAAAGCTTCATAACCGGACAATCTATAAGGCGTTGATACGTTTGGTTCACATATGACAAGTATAGGGAATTGATTGGCCCGAACAAATTGGCGAAAGTGCGAGATACGGGACTTCATGCCTCTGGCATTCCACTGAGAAATCGACGCACTTTTAACTTCAGTGCGGAGGTGGAGATTTTGTTGAGCCATTGTGCTTATACGACGTTAGCAAGAACTGGATTCAGTGCATCCAGTTTGATGAAAGTCATGGTAACAAGAATGAATCCGGAAAATGTCTTTTAAACGTCTTTTTCTGTACCATGTTACTCTACATGTCCAGAGAGATAGAACAAATACAGAATAACCCGAAAACGTACAAAAACTGGGCTTGTTGGCCTAATTTTAATGTAATACAGCCCAAAAAGACTTATGCACCAAATAAAGGACTATTTAGGATAGGTGTGCAATATCGCAATGTCACAAAATCACGCCAAAAATATGTACAAATGTGCGCTCAGACATATCTTGAACAGTCGCACATGTGTTATACAATTACACGAGTTGTTTCCACTTGCGTAAACATGCCAACAGCAACATGAGTTAGCAACACCAAAAGCAATAAGCTGATATATAGCGCTTGTGATCACGAAGATCGTATCCCTGCACACTACTACATACATCAACTTCAGTGGATGGAGTCTAACTGTAATTGACGTTATCACGTGGTAACAGCTGTATCACAAGAGTACACAAGTAGTGTGCATAGAATCGGATATTCAGTGTTGCAACCACATTTGACACTTCTCAAAGAATATACAGCTGAGTATATAGTGTATTTTTTCCAAAGCAATACTGAGACCTGGCGTGATTTTGTAAACAACAGTATTGAGTATATAAGACGAACGAAACAAAAAAAATACGCATAGGTGAATACCCATGAACCAGTCCATCTTTGTTAGAGCAACCATGTGAAGAAATCTTCCTCATTACGATATTGTGGTATGTCATGAAGTTGTTGCACTGTTCAAGGACAAATCTACAGAATGTTCGCTGTATATATATGGAGTTTGACCTGGGAACGGTGCAGCCGAAACAGGCTGGGCCAGTGGGTTAGGTTTGGCGCACCTTTTCGTAAGAGAGTTGTAAATTGACTATATTTTTGTTGCGATACCAGTGATGCTTCTTTTACGCACTGCATGCCAACTAAGGTTGGTCAACACATTCATAGAGATTGTTGTCTCTTCTGACGGCAGCAGGCGGGTACATTGCGTGACTTGATCTAAGTTGTATGTATTTATGTATGTATATATATATATATATATATACATATATATATTACCGTATGCTGTTAGGCACCTACCGAAGTTTTGCGCCGCTTCCTGCTCTTATGAATTCTGCCACACCAACTGACAAGCTAATCGCGCCATGCAACGCTGGCTGCACGTTTCACCACAGCACGCGCTGGAAAAAGGAGGCTGCCGGTTTTTCGAAGGAGTGGCACGCGGTGAGACGCATAAAAAAGACGTTGACGAGGTGTCCACTAGCGAGCTCAGGACAACCTTTGTGTATTTAGTTGACGGGCACAAACTCGCCATAAATAAATATATGTTTTAGCTATTGGCGTTGTACTTGTTCCTTACAAACTGGTGGAGGCGCAGGGTATGGTTCCAAGCCCATCTCAGGTTAGGAAACATAGCCTAGAATCCCGAAGATTGGAGCCAGCGCAATTGACTTCCGTACACCAACGCACGAGTCACCGCCTTTGACGTGAGCAGCCCGAGTTTGGTGCCCTCTTCGATTCTTCTAAATCAATGTGTGCAGTAAGTTCTGGAGCCCCGAAAATGGCCGATCAAGCGACTTTATTTCCATCTCATATTGTCATGGACCCGCCCCGAATACAAGAGGTTTTCCACGGTGATAGTTTCGAGGATTTCGAGGACTGGCTCGACGGTTTTGAACGCGTCGCCAGACAGAACGGTTGTGACGAAGACAGGACACTTCGCTACGTCTAAGTGGCATTGCAAGATTCTGCGCGTACGTGGTTAGAAAACCACGAAGCGTCCTTATTGTTGTGGGACGGCTTTCGAAGGGAGTTTCTTGCTACGCACCCTAACACAGACCGCAAAGAAAAGGCAGAGGCCGCTCTTTAGACGCGAAACCAACGGAACAACGAGAGCGTCGCCATGTACATTGAAGACATGTCCCGACTGTGCCGCCGGGCCGACCCGAACGTGGCTTAGGAAAAGAAGTTGCGGCACCTCATGCGTGGAGTAAAGGAAAAGCTTTTTGCAGGCCTGGTGCGTAATCCACCCCGCTCTCTTGCTGAGTTCAGATCAGAGGCGACAATGATAAATAGACCCTGCAGCAGCGCGCGCGCCAATACAACAGGGACGTAAGGGTTTCATCTGCTAGCACAGCGTCGACATCCCTCACGAGTAACATTGACCACTTGCGTGAAATGGTGAGGGCTGTCATAAGGAAGGAACTTCAGAAAATACAAACGACTCAAGGTCATCCAGCGATGTCCTCGCTTGCCGAAGTTGTGCGCGAAGAAGTGTGGCAAGCGGTTCTTGAACCACGACCTCAGGTACTACAGCGCGCACAGCCGGAGCCTCCACCTCAGTTGTCGTACGCGCAAGTTGTACGACAGGATCTCGGACGCATGAGTCGGACGGCCACGACTGCTGTGATGCCTCCGACTTTTTCTCCGAGGACGCCGCTTCCAATGCCGGAAGCAAGGCCACGTAAGAGCGATGTATGGTGCACTGTAAACCAGTGGCCCCTCCGCTGCCACTGCGGCGAAGCAAGTCACCTTTAGCGGGCGTGCCAGTATCGTCGAGCCGGACTGCGTGGTTTTCCAGCCAATGTACCTGTGCCCGCGGAATGATGAACGGCCCTACAAAATCGAAGAGTACTTGTCTTCACGCTATTCACCTCAAGACACGCAACAACGGGAGCGACGTTCGACAGCACCCATGCGCTATCGGTCGCCGAGTCCTCGTCCGTCATCAAATCTCTGAAGACCACGTTCACCAAGCCCGCGGCTGAAAAACTAGAGCCAGCGACCTCTGGAGATGAGGCTGCTGATATAGTGACAACTGAAGACCCTCCATTGTTAGTCCGACAGGAAGGGGGCAGTTACTCAACGACGAACAGGTGCAGTAGTAGCGACGTTACCTCCGAGATATTGGTCACGATCGACGACGTCGAGGCCATTGCGCTAATAGACACTGGTGCAGACTATTTCGTTGTCAGTAATACTCTCGCAAAGAAGCTGAAGAAGGTGATGACTGAATGGACCAGACGTCAGATACGTACTACTGGAGGGCACTTAGTTGGGCCCGTGGGGTTATGCACCGCAAGGATAGGAATATGAGGATTCGTGTATGTCGGCAGCTTTATTGTGCTTCCTAAATGCTCCCGTGAACTTATTATAGGCATAGACTTCTTGCAAACAAACAATGCAGTCATCGACTTGCAAGAGTACCAGGTATCGTTTTCTACGGAGAATGCCGTTGCCATCTATTATGCGGAGCAACCAATCGTTCCACCTCCCCACATTGTGGACGAAGATGTAACCGTGCTGCCACGTTTCAGTGTGACCGTTCTTGTGAGGAGTGAAGTTCTCCGGGATTATGATAAATTAGCGGAAGGAAACATCAGACTGCTACTAGAAAAAGGACTCTACGTAACAAGCGGCCTGGTGAGCCTTTGTGATGGACGTGCTTATGTCCTATTAACTAACTTTGGAAATGAGCTGCAGCATGTCACGAAGGGAACATCCGTAGCATCGCTGCATGATTACGTGCAAGTCTCAGATGCTTGCACTCTGGACAAAGCTTCAGAGACAGTTGATAATGTACTCCAATCAGTAGACATTGACAGAGAGCTCTCGTCATCTCAGAAACAACAGATTGCTGACCTCATCAGAGAGTTCGCCGAGTGGTTCTCCACCTCGTCGAAAGTCGGACATACTCCTGTCGCGCAGCACTGCATCGTGGTCGAAGAACACGTGAGACCTGTGCATCAGCGCCCATACCGAGTAGCGCCACAAGAAAGCAGAAGCCATCAAGATCCAAGTGCAGGAAGTGCACAACGATGACGTGATACAGCCATACAACAGTCCGTGGGCATCACCGGTAGTGCTAGTCTAAAAGAAGGACAACACTTTGCGATTTTGCGTTGACTATAGAAAGCTGAACCAAATCATAAAACGTGATGTTTACCACCTTCCGCGGATCGATGATGCTTCGGATAAGTTATACAATGCTCACTTCTTTTCGTCATTGGACTTAAAAAGTGGATATTGGCAGATCGAGGTGGACGAACAAGATCACGAGAAGATGATCTTTGTGACCCCAGATGCACTTTATGAATTCAAAGTGCTCCCTTTCGGTTTGCGCTTTGCTCCCGCTACCTTCCAGAGAATGATTGATGGGCACTGTGCTCTCCGGACTCAAGTGGCAATCGTGTCTTGTCTACCTCGACGATGTAGGGGTTTTTTCCTCTACTCTCGAGCGGCACATCCACTGACTGATAACGGTACTGGATGCCATTCGCGTGGCAGCACTGACCATCAAACCGGAAAAGTGTCACTTTGGATTTCGTCAGCTTCGGGTCCTCGGGCACATAATTAGTGCGGAAGACGTCCGCCCGGACCCGGAAAAGATCACAGCAGTTGAAAATTTTCTGAAATCGCAAGACAAAAAGGCCGTCAGTTTATTCCTGGTACTATGTGCTTACTACAAACGCTTTGTTGAAAATTTTGCTAAGGTCGCTGAACCTTTGACACGGCTAACGAAAAAAAGTCTACCATTCTCTTGGCGGGAAGAACAAGAAGCGGCTTTCTTAGAGTTGCGACGCCGCTTGCAGTTTCCTCCAATACTTGCCCATTTTGGTAAACAGGCCGATACAGAGATACATACCGACGCGAGTAACGTTGGTCTCGGTGCCATCTTCGTTCAGTGGCAGAGTGGAGAAGAAAACGTCATCGCTTACACGAGCCGCACTCTATCAAAAGCTGAGTTTAATTACTCAGCGACAGAGAAAGTGTGTTTCGCAGTTATGTGGGCCATCAGCAAGTTCCGCCCATACCTCTACGAGAGACCGTTTCAAGCAATCAGAGATCATCATTCATTGTGTTGGCTGGCAAATATCAAGGACCCTTAAGGAAGACTTGCTAGATGGAGCCTGCGTCTGCAAGAACATGACATCACTGTGGTCTAGAAGTCCGCTCTCAGCTTAATGACGTGGATTGCCTGTCTCGCGCACTTGTGGAGTCTCCATCATCTGACCAAGAACAAGACATTCTATATCTTGAGTTCTGAATGTGTAGGAGATGGCTCATCTTCAGCGAATGGTCCCAGAACTACAGCCCGCTTATCCAGTACTTGGAGGGTCATCAAATTAAGCTACCATGAGTTTTCATCTGTGGATTGACATCCTATGTCCTCCGGAGCGACTACAAGCGCAACTTCGGAAACATTGGTGAGACGTTTCTGCTTCTTGCACAATCATCACTGCTGAGAAGAAATCTTAGAAGCGTGTCATGACGACCAATCGGCTGGCCGATATGAGTAGTAGTTGCACTTTGGCCAGAAGTCCGTCGGAAGTATCATTGGCCGGAATTAAGGGATTCGGTGCACCATTGTGTCAAGTCATGCCGGGATTGCCAAAGACGCAAAATACCACCATTGAAACCAGCGGGTTCGTTTGCAACCGATAGAGCCACCAAAAGGGCCATTTTAGCAAGTGGGAATGAACTTGCTTGGTCCATTTCCTCTCTCTTCATCGGGAAAGCGCTAGATTGTTGTATCAACAGACTACATGACTCGATATGATGAGGCAGTACCTCTCGCAACAGGAACGGCGAACGAAGTAGCCCAGTTTTTCGTCACTGAGATTGTATTACGACATGGTGCACTGCAGGTTGTCATTACAGACAAAGGAACATCATTTACTGCCCGTTTGATGCAGTCTGTTATGAAGCTCACGCACACCAACCATATAAGGACTACAGCATACCTCCGTAAACAAACGGATTAACCGAAAGACTCAACAGAAATCTCGCTGAGATGATCTCGATGTATGTGGACGTTGAGCACCTGACGTGGGACAGTATTTTGTCTTATGCTACATTTGCGTACAACACCGCAGTACAAGAAACGTCACACTTCACGCCATTTCAACTTGTTTATGATAGGGCGGTGACAACGAGCTTAGACGCGATGTTACCTGTCAAGGATTCCAATGAGAGCGACCCGGACATTAGCGACTACACAGAATGGGCAGAAGAGGCACGGCAATTGGCATCGTATCATTTTACAACACAGCGCAAGATTCTAGATAAACTGGAGCGTGTACGCGCGTCGTGCAGAATGCGGATGTCAAGACGCCAAGGTTTCATTGATGATGAAAAGGGAAATTGAGCCTCAAGCGTCACTGGTCGGTGGTCTGATATATAAACAGGCGATGATGGTAATGTTACTACATCAGAGTGCAATACGTAAGAAGCTAGCGCGCTCGGCACATAGAAACGATCCAAACGACTAGACGACGTGCTACGCCGCCAAGTCTAGGCATACTGTGGTCCATGCACTATTCTGTACGTATCTATCAAAGAGAAATGTTGCACTAGGCGACGCAGCTCTCGCGCGTTCCAATCAGAGCAACCCAATCCTAGACCTTGCACGTCAACTCGCGTGTCTAATACACAATAAAGCCTGCAGTGAGTATGACATGACGACCATCTAAAAAATACACGTCCAGGTAACGGAAAAAATTGTTAGACTTCGCTGCTTGAGCTGGCCCATAAATACACAAAACACGCAGCTTGAAGGATGATAGGACGCAGTCAAAAGCCAATACCCGCCCAAACCCCTCATAGAAAACATGATGATTGCGCCGAACAGCGCAGTTAAAGATAATAATTCCCACTCCAGAGAAGCGAGATGTCGCGAAGGAAAAATACAGTCTAAATTAAATGCGCCCTTGAATGAACGAACGTGGCCAATGGTGAAAAATATTGTTTCTTGGAAACACAGAATATCACAATGTTCTGCGCGGGCTATGCTAATAACCTTGGCTTGCTTTACTGGGTTACGGAACCCTTGAACATTTAAAGAAAGGATTTTCAGGGTGTCAGCCATATTGAAAAAAGGTGGGTGACTGACCTGGTCGTGTTTTTCGATTCGGTATACCCCGGGCATATGTCCGGGGGAACTGGAGTACGTACACTACACAGCACAATTCGACCCTCTAGAAGAGGGTCGAGGTTTCTTCATTTGCTGGAACTCGGAGCGGCTATCTTGGGTGCCGTACGAGCTGGTGCCAGACTTGTGAGCACGCTTGACCTCTCGCGGGGTTTGTATTTCCACGTCACATCCGTCTGGGTTAGAAGGGAGTCCGATGCTACTGTCGACTTCGAGGCTGAAGCTGCTGTCTGACGAATCATATGGTGGTAGGACTGCAGCGTTACCGTTGTCACCGCCTCCAACAACCTTGATCACGGATTGCTTGTCGAGACGCGTCAGTAAAGAACTCCCATGGCGTCTTGCTACTTGTTCAAGGAAGTCACGAGCCTGGCGTTCGGAATGATCCAATGGGCTTTGCTCATTCGGTTTCGATTCTGCTCCTGGCAAGACACCAGCGCCCGTAGATCTCGAGACGTCGGCGTCTTCTGGGCACTCAGCTGCTAGGTTTAACGATGAATCGGTGCCTCAGTGCCTACCGGCATTTCTTTCTCGGCTTGCGCCGGCGTCGAACATGGCATGACATGTTTGCCTGGGACAGACGCGAGGTCAATTGCGGTGGCTGTTTCTATCACTGAGATTGGCAGACGTGGCACACTCGGATTGGCCAAGCTGCACACTTCTTCGTCGTTTAATGGAGCTCTCAGAATCGGATTCTGGCGTTCTTCTAGTACAGCTCCTGGTTCTCCTACATCTGTTGCCGTTGGTGACACGGACGGTAGGGCAGTAGTACGGCAGGAAAGGTCCCCGCAGTAGCATCAGAATATGAACGACGCACAGGGCAGACGGTGGTAGGGTGGTCATCTCCACAACGTCGGCAGGGGTGGTCGCAACCTTCGCTTTCGTGTCCGTGCACACCACAGCGACCACAGAATGGTGCTCTGCACTGTGCTCGATAATCAGCACTAGAGCCACACCGACGACAAACACGTTGCAGACCACGGTAGTCGAAGGTGAGTCGATGACCAGATACGCGAAGATAGTTGGGGACGCGATTTGTGGGACTCATTTCCATCCGGACATAGCGTGTGCCTGCGAGAACTCCGCGTCTTGCGCTCATGACGCCAGCGGTCACAGTCAATACCTTGCCGTATGGGGACAAAGCCTGGATGAGTACCTCGTTGGAGACGAAGGCTGGCAAAAACAGGCAGGCGACGTTAGTTACCTTCGGGCCGACGGGAACGACAGGAATACGCTCGCCACCGATGGTCAGGTAGCCAGCGTCGATGATGACATTCAAGGAAGCCATGCTCTTGACAAATGCTTGGAAATTCATGCCTCCCATGTGCGGAACGCAGTGTACTTCTGAGAGGCCAACTATTGTGGCCGTCGCGTCGACGACGGTCTCCGGACAAGTCCCCGCAGGGACGACAACTTCAAAGGCCTGCGCCTTTGAAGGCGTCCACGACGTCGATGGCGCCATAGCTAGATGAGGAGGACCTCCCTGACGTGGAACACGCAGGGACGTCAACAGGAAGCTCCTTATGGCGTGGCTTGTGCGTCCCTCGTAGAGCGGAACCACCAGTGGCACATATTCGAAATAGCGGTCCTTACGATTTTGACCTCCAAGGTGGTTCCGGTAAGAGATTTCTTCTGTGCGTTGTTGAACAATAAAAGATTGTGCTCAATGCACATGTTAATGGCTGCTAAGGGGGAATGAGAGAAAGGATGATTCGGCCTTTAGGTAACGCGCACGATGCGATCCCCATTAGCAGCTATTGGCATGTACATTGAGCACGATCTGACAAGAAAGGGTTGCTACGTTATATTCGCTGGGTGTAACCTCCATGGTTAGAAAGGTTTAGCGAGCGTTGGGCCGCATAGCCATGAATACAGTGAACTTGTATATACCATGAACTCGAGGTGGTTAAAGGTGGGAAGTAAACCCGAAGCGCAAGCCGTAAGAAAGTGTGCATGTACCACCTCCCGTTTAGTCCTTTGAATGTCCGCTGGATGGCGGTGCTTCTATATGGAGAATATATGATGAAAGGATGCGAGATGGTGGTACTTGGAGTGCTGAATAGATGGACGAACAGAGACACAGACAGATGCATGAATGGACGCATGAACGGACGCAGGCGCGGATGCATGGACGAACGCAGGGACGGACGCACGAACAGACGCACGCACGGACGGGTGGATGGACGCATGGACGGTTACACAGACGTACGCAGGAACGGACCGAAGCAAGAACGAATGGATGGACGAATGCTTCGCCCCACTCCCCATCATTCACTCCGTGGATATGCTGCCATTTTTTTCGAACGAGCGGCACGCGGCGAGACGCATAAAGAAGACGTTGACGAGGTTTTCACTGGCGAGCTCAGCACAACCTTTGTGTATTTAGTTGACGGGTACAAGTTCGCCATAAATAAATAGTTGTTGAACCTTCTGGCGTTGATTTTTTGATATATATATATATGTATATATATAGTACTGAATCCAGGTGAAGAGAAATCTGAAATATGTGTATTTTTAGTACTGAATCCAGGTGAAGAGAAATCGCTCTGTTGATTCTTGAACATGTTTCTGTTTTTCAGTGTGTATAAATTTGCCCTTCCTTGAAATACTTCGCCATATTGTAGGGTAGTTTCTTATTGCTGTAATTTCTTGTTGTGTTTCTTGATGCATATGCCAATATGTCAACCAAAGTGTCAACCAAGTCGCTGCATTTATTTTCTTCTGACAACTTTTCTTTACACTAATGTTTTATGCCTTCTTTGATCTGAAATTGTTAAATGATCCGATTCTGTTAGTTTCATTCTGTACTTTATCGCGATGTGTGTCTTTATTGTGTACCTATTCGAATTTTTATGTTCACGCCCTTCCTGTTAAAATCCCTGATGGTATTGACAGTATGTCGAAATAAATATATATATATATATATATATATATATATATATATCGTCATTTTTTGTTGGTTTGTCTTTCATACACCTTTTACAATTGCGTTAAAAACAATTGCACAAAACTGTCTGTGCTTTTATGTTTCCTGTATCATTGTACTGAGTCATGAACAGAGGAAGGCCAGGAATTCATGTGCTCAAGCGCATGAAAATCATGGTGGTGCGCATGGGTGTTAAAACTTTCTTGATGAAGTGACATGCTGGGATGCTAGTGTTAAACCGTTTCATCCAGAAAAGAGGATGCTTTATACAGTGGCATTCACTCTGTCTGATGTATAAGGCGCCCGAGAACATAGGTGATGTTTTTCTACACTTTCGGGACGGAGTTGATTTATGAAACATTCTGCTTGGAGTAATAAAAAAGTATTTCCTTCAGATCCACAGGGAATAACGTACCTTGCAAAAAAGAGCAAAGATGGAGTCCCCAATAATTTAGTAAATTTAACCTGCCTCCACTAAAATATCGCGGGCTCGAATGACTGGCTACGTTCGTGACTGGGACCCCAAGACGGCAGGCATTTACTGTTGGCTAAGTTTGTCGGCCTTCATTGAAAATATCTGTGTGCCTAATATATTTGAGGCTAATACGATTAGCCTCAAAAGATGGAGCCTTTAAAAGCCTCGAAGGAATTTTAGGCAGACAACTTACACACAGGCGGAACTGACCGCTTTTTAGTCTGTTATCAAAAAGTGATTGAGTTCCTTTTTCCCGGTGACATGTTTTGATTGTACATTTTTAAACAGTGCTGATAACTTGAAAAAAAATCAAGCCTGCCTTTGTGGTAGAATGTGTTATTGCCACCCAGAGTGTTTGAGTTCGATTCCTGTAGGGCCTCCTATATTTTTGTTTTAATTTGTCAGAATATCGGCTTTTTTGAACGCTTTCGCAATAAAATTACCAATGTCTGTTCTTGCCGTTCCTCGGTTGACCGAAACTGCCAATCCCCTTGGTACATACCAGCTTACTCGCACGTGCCTTACGAGTAGGAACCACACCTGTACACCGAAACAATTTTGACGATGTACGCGACATCGTTGTCGCGTTATTCATGTGCCGGCCAGTGAGTCATACTCGTCAAACAATCTTGCCCTTGCATACTAATTTGGGTTTACCCCAAATTAAAGAAACAAGTACCAAAACACCTTGACGTACGCAAATAGATCGATCGATCAATCGATCGATTGATCGATCGATAGATAGACAGACAGACAGACAGACAGACAGACGGACGGACGGACGGACAGATAAATAGATAGATAGATAGATAGATAGATGTATAGATAGATAGATAGTCAACGTCTCTGCAGTACGCATACTAATGCTTCACATTTAATACAGGTAGTGTGACTGCCTGCGCATCATCACAATACATGATATTGTAATTTCGTCTCGGCAGGCTAAATTCGACCATCATCAGTACGGATAGATAAGTAAATCCAAGCATCCCGGTTATTCTTCAATTTAAAAGTTTCTATCATTTGATGTGACTTCTGGTCGACGCTCATGAATATGGCATGGGCGCTATTAAGCAACGTTTTACAACCACAAGAACGACAATAAGATGACAAATGCAAAGTTGGCGTTCTTATTGTGCTTTGGTGGCTTCGTCTCCCGTTAGGGCAGGTACCAGTCGGTCTTATATATATTTTCTCTAAGTTAGCGGGATGTTACAAACTACACTACATTCACATGGTTAAAAACGGGTGCGAAGGCCTTTTTTTTATATCTGTCATATTGCCGCCAGCACGTAGTGGGTTGACCGCAAGAGCGGCTCTAAATCTGGAGGAAAAAAGATCGCGTTCTTCTTTGCTCGAGAGCCAGCCACGACTGACGCATCGTCCTAGTGCTAGCTACCTGGTGGTTTAATAAATCCCCCAGTACTTGTGACTCATCGTGACAAACTGGTGGGTGGAAGTGCTGGGTAGTCGCACGGATGCTACAGACCCCCCTCCCACCCCCACCCCCCCCGGAAGCCGCAATACGAGTCCAGTGCCAGTCAATACTCCCGTGCATCGGACCAGCCGCCGAATCAGGGGATTGCCTCCGGAAGCCGACAATACTGCTCCCACCACGTCGACAAACATGACCAGCGCTTCGGTGCAAACCTCTGCAACCGGCACGGGAAGCACGACGTCGAACCGCTACACGTTGGAAAGCCCACGCGCACCGGCGACGTTCCATGGCTCGGAGCACGAGGACGTTGAGGACTGGTTGGCGGATTTCGAGCGCGTAGCCACCTTGAATCAGTGGGACGACGCGGCGAAACTGGGTCGTGTCTACTTCTATCTCGAAGACGGGGCACGTACGTGGTATTAAAACCGAGAGGAACAGCTGATGACGTGGCCCAAATTCTCTCGTAGACTTCTGCAGACGTATGCCAGTGCTGATCGCCAAGAACGAGCTGAACGAGCTATTCTGGCCCGCGTCCAGCTGCCAAATGAAACTGTGACCACGTTCGTCGAAGACATGACGCGCCTCTTCCGACGGGCCGATTCAAGAATGACGGAGGACAAGAAGTTGCGTCACTTGATACGCGGTGTCAAGGACCAGCTTTTTGCCGGCCTCGTGCGAAGTCCTCCGAAGACGGTCGCGGAGTTCTTGTCCGAGGCCGTGACAATGGAAAACATACTGCAGCAGCGATCCAACCAATACGACAGGCAAGTCAGTGGCATGTCTACTGCCGACATTTTCACCGCCACTAGAAGCAACAACGACTGTCTACGTGAACTCATCCGTGATATAGTACGTGAAGAGTTACGCAAGGCTGGTGTAACACCTCATCCTACAGTCAACTCTATTGCAACTGTGATCAAGGATGAGCTGCACCAGGCCCTCCGGGACACCTTGCCTCATGATACAGCTGTGCCAGCTCCTGCTGAATACCGCCGTGAGACAACCTACGCAGAAGCGTTGAAACGCCCTGCTGCAACGCCGCCATTATTCGTCCATCCTGTTCCTGCTGTTTCACTACAGTCAGCGCAGCACATACCGTACTACGAAGGCACGTACACGCCACCACCGTTAGCCTTTGTCCCTGGTGCTTCTGTCGCCCATCGTTCAGTGCAACCAGTTCAGTACATCGACGATCGGCGCACGTCTCCTCGAAAGTCTGATGTTTGGCGCACACCTGATCGCCGGCCTCTGTGCTTTCACTGCGGAGAAGCTGATCACTTGTACCGCCAGTGCCCATATCGCCGTCTTGGGCTTCGCGGCTTCTCTGCGTACTCACCGCCACCCCGTTACGGCCACAGACCGCGCGACATCGAAAACTACCTCTCCCAGCAGCATGCACCACCATCTGCCGGGCGCCAGTCGCGCTCGCCATCACCGAGGCGATTTTCATCAACGCCCCAGCGGTATTCTACCACACGGTCTCCCAGCCCCCGCCGGGAAAACTAGCCAAAGCGACCTCTGGGGGCGGGGTCGCTGAACGTCGAAGCGCTGAAGACCTCCTATTGACGCAGAACTGTACAGAAACCGGTCCGACATCACATACTGCTGCAAAGAATGGCCGACTTTCACTCGACATAGCAGTGACAATTGATGGTTGTGCAGTTATTGCGTCAGTGGACACCGGCGCAGACTATTCCATACTGAGCGGGAAACTGACAACGCAGCTGAAGAAAGTCATCACGCCGTGACATAACTCGCAGATTCGGACAGCTGGTGGCCACGTCGTTACTCCACTGGGTGCCTGCGCAGCTAGAGTACAGATTCAAGGGTACACATTTGTAGCAAGCTGCCTTGTTCTACGCGAATGTTCCCGTGACGTCATTCTGGGAGTTGACTTTCTACAAGAAAATGGAGCTATCATTGATCTGCAAGAGCGCCGCGTCACGTTCTCAGCCCAGCGAGCAATCGACGTACAGGATGGTGGAAGGCGTGTCGACGTACTCCGTATTTCTGAACAGAGTGTGACGCTTCCTCCACGAACAAGTGTTCTAGTCGACGTAACATGCTGTGGTTTGGGCGATGGCGATGTGGTGGCTGAGACAAATTTAGAACACATCTTGCAGCAAGGCATTTGTGTAGCTAGAAGTGTAATACACCGTCGTGATGGTCGATCTGAATTGCTCGTAACCAACTTTAGCAATGAGCATCGGCATCTTTTCCGTGGCACTTCGATAGCGTTTGCCCACGAAGTAGCAAACGTCACCAACTGTTTCACGTCGGAAATAGTGGATACCGCCGACACGTCAATGAGTAATATTGACATCAATCCTGATCTGTCCACCGTTAATCAGACTGCACTACGAGCGCTCTTGTTCGAGTTCAGGTCTTGCTTCGCAACTTGCTCAAAGATCCGCCAGACGTCCATCACTCAACACAGGATCATCACGTACGAGGACGCACGTCCGATACACCAGAACCCCTACCGCGTGTCGGCCAAAGAACGTGAAGCAATACGTACGCAAGTCACCGAGATGCTTGACGATGGCGTTATTGAACTATCTAACAGCCCGTGATCATCTCCAGTCGTACTTGTCAAAAAGAAGGACGGGTCGCTACGCTTCTGCGTCGACTACCGAAAGCTTAACAACGTGACGAAAAAGGATGTGTATCCGCTGCCACGTATCGACGATTCGCTGGATAGACTTCGTCGTGCCCATTATTTCACTTTCTCTCGATCTCAAAAGCGGGTATTGGCAAATCGAAGTATATCAGCGAGACCGTGAGAAAACAGCCTTTGTGACTCCAGACAGCCTATACCAATTTCGAGTGCTCCCTTTTGGCTTGTGTTCAGCACCAGCAACTTTCCAGCGAATGATGGACACTGTCCTCACAGGGCTCAAGTGGCAGACTTGTCTTGTCTACCTTGATGATGTGGTGGTCTTCTCTACCACGTTTGAGCAGCACCTTCACCGCCTGCGCAGCGTGTTGGAGGCTATCCGATCGGCGGACCTCACACTAAAGCCACAGAAGTGCCACTTCGGCTATAAAGAACTAAAATTTCTTGGACATGTAGTTAGCGCCGAAGGAATCCGTCCCGATCCGGACAAGCTTGCCGCTGTTGCCGAATTACCAGCTCCTGTCGATAAGAAAGCCGTCCGGCGCTTCCTTGGTTTGTGCGCCTACTATCGCCGATTCATTCATGGCTTTTCACAGATAGCAGAACCTCTGACTCGTCTCACAAGGGACGACACGCCATTTGTCTGGGAAAACGAGCAACAAGCAGCTTTTGATGAGCTGCGACAGCGCATGCAATCAGCGCCCGTTCTCGCTCATTTCGACGATGATGCTGACACGGAGGTCCATACCGACGCTAGTAACATTGGGCTCGGTGCAGTGCTCGTTCAGCGTCAAGAGGACATCGAAAGAGTGATAGCCTACGCCAGCCGCGCTCTATCCCGTGCCGAGGCGAATTATTCCACTACGGAGAAAGAGTGCCTCGCAGTCGTGTGGGCAATCACCAAGTTCCGCCCGTACCTCTATGGTCGTCCCTTCAAGATAGCGACGGACCATCACGCGCTCTGTTGGTTGGCAAGCCTGCGTGACCCTTCAGGTCGGCTAGCACGGTGGAGTTTGCGGCTGCAGGAATTTGATGTCACCATCGTCCATAAGTCCGGCCGTAAGCATGAAGACGCTGACACACTGTCACGCGCACCCCTTCATGTCGTCAGTCAGGAAGCAGAGGAAGACGAAGGCTTTCTGGGCGCCGTTAGTGCATCAGACTTGAGCAAACGACAGCGAGATGATGCAGAGATTCGTCCAATCATTGATCATTTAGAGGGCCAGGGCGCAATCATACCACGTCATTTATCCCGCTCGTTGACGTCGTTCTGCCTACGAGACGGTGTGTTGTACAAGAAGAACGCTCGTTCGAACAATCGTGCTTACCTCCTGGTGGTTCCTCGAGACATGCGAGACGACGTCCTCTTCGCTTGCCATGACGAACCCACATCCGGTCATCTGGGCTACTCAAGGACACTTGCCAGAGTGAGCGAGAGGTACTATTGGCCAGGACTTTCAGCAAGCGTAAAGAAGTACGTAAAGAGCTGTCGGGAATGTCAGCGCCGAAAGCAACCATCTGTTAAGCCAGCTGGTTTGCTTCAGCCCATTGAAGCACCCTGCACGCCGTTCGACCAAGTCGGCATGGACATTCTCGGGCCATTTCCTATGTCTGCGGACAGCAACAAATGGGTGATCGTCGCGAGCGACTATTTGACATGCTACGCTGAAACCCAGGCGATCCCACGAGCCACGGCTTCTGAGGTAGCACAATTTTTCATGCGCCACATCGTGTTACGACACGGCGCTCCTTCCAGTGTAATAACGGACAGAGCGACGGCATTCACGGCGCAGCTTACGGACGAAGTTTTCAAACTGAGCAACACCAGACACCGAAGGACAACTGCGTACCACCCGCAAACCAACGGACTTACTGAACGACTGAATAAGACCCTCGCAGACATGATCTCAATGTACATCGACGTACAGCACAAAACATGGGACCGGATCTTGCCTTACGTGACCTTCGCGTATAATACCGCCGTGCAAGAGACCACGCGATTCACGCCATTTCGGCTTCTCTATGGCCGCGAAGTGCAGACCATGCTAGACTCAATGCTACCGTGTCAGGACGAAGACGAGTTGGCAACAGACGCCGAAGAATTCGCAGAGCGTGCCGAGGAAGCCCGGCAGCTCGCGCGACTGCACATCGGCCAGCGACAGCAGGCAGACGCACGACGCTATAATACCCGTCACAGGGAAGTGTTTTACAGCCCCGGAGATCAAGTTTGGGTGTGGACGCCCGTCCGCCGCCGTGGCCTTAGTGAAAAGTTGCTGAGCCGGTACTTTGGCCCATATAAAGTGTTACGCCGCGTCAGTGACGTGAACTACGAAGTGGTTCCGGACTCAACACCCCATGCACGGAGCAGGACACGGCTGAGGCCGGACGTCGTTCATGTGTTGCGCATGAAGCCATTTATTGCGCGTTGTTCGTAACTTTTCCTTTACCGTACAGCGTTCTTAGTGTTTTTTGTTTATTTTTGTGAACTTACTTTCTCGTTCATTGACGTTTCCTATGTTGGCACGCTCTTCAATTTTTACTTTCACTTCATCCGAATTTCCATTTTTTTTTCACGTGCCTATGTAGTAGCATCGCGGTGCTGCTATGTACTTTCCTTTCCTCTTTTTGGTACTTGTTTTTTTTATCGGAAGGGGGGATAATGCCGCCAGCACGTAGTGGGTTGACAGCAAGAGCGGCTCTAAATCTCGAGGAAAAAAGAAGATCGCGTTCTTCTTTGCTCGAGAGCCAGCCACGACTGACGCATCGTCCTAGTGCTAGCTACCTGGTGGTTTAATAAATCCCCCAGTACTTGTGACTCATCGTGACAATATCACTTGCTTTCCCAACCTTACCACGAGCAGAAATAAATAATATTTACGTCGTCATCATCATCAGCCTGATAACGTTTACTCCAGAACAAAAGCCTCTCCCATATGCCGCCATTCGACTCGGTCCTGTGCTTGCTCCACCACATCATACCCGGAAACTTTCTAGTCTCTTCTGCGCACCTAACTTTCTGTCTTCCCCAGTCCGCTTATTTTGTATGGTTATCCAGTAACTTACCCCCAACGACCAGCGGTTACTCTGCCTACGCGCTTCATGCCCGGTCCATGCCAATCCTTTTTTTTTTCATTTCAACTATGATATCCTCAACTCTGGTTTGTTCCCTGATCCACTCTGCTCTCTTAATTCTTGTCTCTTAAGGTTACACCCATCATTTTACTTTCCATCGCTCACTACGTCATCCTCAATTTAGGCTTAACCCTGTTCGTAAGCCTACAAATTTCTTCTTCGTAGGTAAGTACCGGCAAGATTTAACTGTTATATACCTTCCTCTTGAACGATAGTGGCAAATATAGCCCTTCGCAATCTTTTTGAGTCTGTGTGAAAACATTTCTGCTGGTTTAATGTGGCAGCAGTTCAATGTGACTCATTATTTTTTGAAATGCAACAGTGCGTTCCGGATTCAGCAGCTTTCTCTACGTCATGCACAGTCTAATTGTAAACCGGAAATATGAATGTGATATATAATAATTATATAACAAGCGTTGGCGATAGCATTTAATACATATTATGTCTCCCGTCCATTTGCAGCGGTCAGCATTCCGGCGACGAAAATCAGTCCAGTAAAAGAAATAAACATTTGCGCTTGAGGGCGTGGCACTATTAGAGCGTTTTATACATCTTGCAGAACAGCATGATAGAGACGGACCACTGCGCAATACTACAGTCTATACCCAGTGTTTCTTACTCGCCGCTTGCATAAAATTCTTTTTCACTCGCGTTTTTATAAAAAAAACACAACTTATTTTTAGCACTTCTTTTGTTTGTGTCGGTTATCTCGAGCGACCGATTTAAATGTGAAATGTTGTGAAGTAATTTTTATACAAATAAAAAATATACATCGTGCTTTATCGATCTTATATTAAAGAAAACTATCACTGGTGAAAGTGTCTACCATCGAATGAAACAGCGATAAATGAAAACGCCGAATGAAATAGTAATACGTGCAAGCTGGTCGCTGTGCAGCGTTGTGTCCTAGATCCGAAAACGATGTCTTTCTTACCTAACGTGGATGCGTCAGCGCACTAGACGACAGACCTGCGCGCAACTCCTCTCGCGTAGCGGGCTTATCAGTAACTCTAGGTGCCACTACTAATCATTTTTCTACACTTGGTCATTACATTTAATGAAGATAGTCTTTCTTGGGGACCTTCGACGAAAAATTTCTGGCCTGTCTGTTTGTCTGTCTGTCTGTCTGTCTGTCTGTCTGTCTGTCTGTCTGTCTGTCTGTCTGTCTGTCTGTCTGTCTGTCTGTATGTATGTCTGTTTGTCCGCCCTAACGATACTTCAAAGGGCACCAAACGGCCAACCCCATCAGCAGCACCCACCAATATTGCTCAAGGTTTAGCGTTCATCCTTGTACGATTCTCAATTAAAGAAGAAAATATTGCGCATATCTGAGGCGCCATAATAACATGTGTATTTTTTGTAGGTCTGCCTATACACTAGAAGAGGCACACAGGTAACTCTAAGGACTGTAGCGTTTAACGCACCGTGCTGGCAGTGCAACGCGATGCTCAAGAAGGCGTTTCCAACGCTTTGCTACGACGGCACGGTGGTGGCACATGCCCGTCGCTTTGAATTCTACACCTTATCACCTCCATGACTGGCGTGCATCTTTCTCTGCGGTCGCCCACGCCTTTTTTTCGAAGATAACTGCCAGATGGCGCTCGTGCCTAACGGGCTTGGATGCTCTTGTTCGCCTCTGTTACATGCTCGAGGCACTCTAACGCAGCACCTTCAGAATACCATTCACTGTTTTTCTTGCACAAACATCAAATAAACGTTTTGTTCACTCTCTTTAACGCAAGACTATCGTCTGTTGACGACATTTACAGTGTAACATGTAGATTGGGGCCAATTTTTTTTCTCCGTGCAAATAAAAGCGCATTATATAGGAACCTGACCTAAACAAATTCTGATAAGTCGTTTCTTAACAAAAATGGCTTTTACGTACGCCTTTATTGGGCACTGTCAATGAAATGTCTACGGTAATAGATATGCTAGAGAAGTATGTGTTGTATCAATGTGGTTTTCGCAATGCTTTTTTTTTTCATTGGGTACAGCGCTTCTTAATCATTTATTTCCGAAAACTTTGGTAGATCTTCAAGAAAAATTAGGTTTCTGTTTTCCTCCTCCCGAATTTCGGGCAACAATTGAAAGTAGAGGGGCATAATCAAAAGAGAAGAAAAAAGAAAGAAGGCGAACCTCGCGTGGGCGCGTGACCCTTTGAGAAGAACGGTAGCAGGCTTGGCGACAGCTTCTTTTTACGTGTGCGCTGCTTTATTACGCTCTCCCTGATGCCATGGCTGACGCGAATCGTGCTAACAAGGTGAGAAATTTCTATCATAACAGGAGAGAAAGAATGCGCCTTCATAATGACGGTGAGACAGGGCTCTGTGGTGCTGTACAATGTGATGTTCGATGCTGAATTTTGCACGACTGACACATCGCAGTGTACAAAGCCTCAAATATTCTATTATAAAAATGTTGAATACACTGCTTCCTCATTAAAAGGGCCCTCCAACATTTTTGAAGCGCCTATTTTTTGTATGTGTTTTGCGTAGACCAATTGGCGAGGATAATTTTAGCATAGGTCTAATTACCGATATCATAACCTTTAGTATTTTATTTGTGCAATAAAGTCAGCTCATTGCTGCCGACCTGCGTCGGTGCACAGTGGCGCTCGCTAGAACTACGCGGGCGGAAATGACGACGATGAGCGCAGCCTATCACAGGACGCGTAAGCCTCGCTCCGAAGCAAAAGGACCTGCTCGAGCTCTGACAAGTCGGGGAGGCTCATTTCTACCAGCCTTACCCAGCTGTCAGACTGCGTAAACAAAACGGCGTGGTCAGGCACCTTGTTGCCTGTTGCTATAGCAACAGCGTCAGAAACACTTTTAACTGAACAGGCAACAATGGTGTACGAGCTTCTTCTACGTAAGAGCTTTCTTCCCATGTCATTGGGGACCCCCTGCAACGTCACAGCAGAGAGTGAAATGTGGTCATGTCGCCCAGCGAAATTCGAGTTGAGGGTAGGCATTTTTTTCTTGTATATTGATTTCTTTTAAATTGAATAACTTTGTACTATGTGCCGCTATCGCTGCCGTTCTTGCTGCACTAATTTGTCCGTGCGTCAGTCTATGCAGTCCACGAGTAAAAAATGGGGAGTTGAAAAGTGTTAGAGGGCCCCTTTAACGCTATAACACCATTTCGTGGTTCCTACAGAGATTCACGTTAGCCAGCACCAAAACTGGCATGCGTTATAAGGTTTTCTTTTTTGCTACGCCTGCTTTCAGATTGGCAAACTTGAATCTTTAGAGAAACAATCTGATAGGTCCTATTAAACAGAATTATAGAAATTTATCGATCTTTAAACGTTGCATATTTACCGAAGTATTGTTTTTTATGCTTCTGGTTCACATGAAGTGCTCACTAATAAACCCAATTACAAGTATGTTGTTGAATTGTCATCATGTATTTACATTAAGCGAGAGGATTTCATAATGCTGAAACATCATGGAGAAAGAAAATGAGATTCTGTACAGAATCCTGAGCAATTTCAAAAATGGACAATACAAAACATTGAAAAATCGTGGTAAGGTTAAGCAGCTGAAAATATTGCAAATGTGTCATAAATTGAATTTCACCTATGTGAATATTCGCACAACTGTTCTATAAAGGGTCTTTTTTTATTGTCCTTGCAGTTGTCCAAGGTACACGGGTCTTCGCATTAACGTGATGTTGAAAGATCAATTAAATTCTATAAAAAATTACCATTTTAGAACTATGTGCAGTCACACTTGTGCATCTGTGCCACTTTTAGACAATACCCGTTGTTTTTGTGTAAACAAGAGTCAGTAACTTTGTGAAACGAAAATGCATCACCAAACTTTCCATATCTATTTATGATAAAGAGGTTATCTATCACGATGACGCGTAACGAGTACCCACTTGTACACGTAAATGTTCTCCCTCATGATGTGCATCTTCAGAACATGTGGTCAGAATTGCGGATGAGAAATTTAGATATCAGAAAACGTACGCTACATTTACTAAGAAACTTTCATTTTCTAGTCAGTGCTCGTCGTGTTTTCAAACAATTGTTGTAGTGGCTGCCCTATGAAGAAGCTTCTCCAGTGAACCCATCACTGCTAAAAATCCGCGTGATGTGTTTACATAAAAAAACGTTTGCCACCTACAACTGGTGCACATTATAGAAAAACAAGAAACAAAAAAATAGCCCCGAATCTCCCTGTTACACTGCAAATATCGTCGAAACACGATAGTTTTTCGTCTGGAGAGAGTGAAGAAAACGTTTATTTGATGTTCAGCGCTAGAAAATTGGAGAATGGTATTTTTTGAGGCGCTGCGTTAGAGTGCTTCGAGCGTGTTGCGGAGGCGAACGAGCACATCGAGGCACGTACACACGAGCGCCATCTGGCAGTTATCTTCGAAAACAAAGGCATGAGCGCCCTCGGAGAAAGATGCGCGCCTGTCTCGGAGGTGATAAGGTGTAGAACTCAAAGTGACGGGCAGGTGCCACCACCGTGTCGTCGTAGCAAAGCGATAGAAACAGTTACTTTTTGAGCATAGCGTTGCACTGTCAGCGCAGCGCAATAAGCGCTACGGTTCTTAGAGTTACTTGTGTGTGCCTCTTCTAGTATAAAGCAGACATACAAAACAACGACGTGTTGTTATGGTGCCTCAGATATGCGCAATAATTGCTTTTAAAGACGATAGTCTTTCTTAGGGACCTTCAACGCAAAAGTTTTGGTCTGTCTGTCTGTGTAACTGTCTGTACAATTGTCTGTTTTTCTACTCTTAACGGCACCGGGTGTTTGAAACGGCCGACCCTATCCGTAGCACCCACCAATGCTGCTCAAGGTTTATCGTTCATACTTGTGCAATTGTCAATTGAAAAGCAATCATTGCGCATGTCTGGGGCACTATAAAAACGCGTATATATTCTGCATGTGTGCCTTTTACTAGTAAAGGCATACATAAGTAATTTTACGGACCGTAGCGCTTATCACGCTGCGCTGACCATGCAATGCTTGCATGAAAAGGTCAGTGTTTCCAACGCTTTGCTAAGACGAGACAGTGGTGACACCTACGCGTCGCCTTGCATTCTACACCTTATCACCTCTGAGACGGGTGCGCACACCCCTCTCAGAGCCACGCGCTTTCTTTTCAAGAAAACTGCCAGATGGTGATCATGTCTCACGTGTGACGTGACGATGCGCTCATTCGCCTCCGCTGCACGCTCGAGGCACTTTTACGCAACGCCTCCAGAATATCATTCACCAGTTTTCTCGCGCAGAACATCACATAATGGTTTTGTTCACTCTCTCCACACGCAATACTGTTGTCTTTCGACAAAATTTGCAAAATAACACGCATATATTAGGCCACTTTTTAGTTGCCAAGCGCACAATTATGAACGCTAACTCTTGACCAATATTGGTGGGTGCTGCGGATGGGGTTGGCCGTTTGGTGCCATACAAGATATCCTTATGGCAGACAAACAGACAAATGCACAGACAGACAGACAGACAGACAGATCAAAATTTTTTCAGCGAAGGTCTCTAAAAAAGACTATTGTCTTTACTAAATCTAAATCAAATATCATTACACTTCTAAGGTATAAACCCGGGTTCCCCCGTTCTAATGACGAGTGTGCTGACTGCTACACCGGGTACCCCTGCGTGCCCAACGAGAAATTAGCACTTGATGCGTTGTACCACCAACACTAAAACATTTGAGAAGGAATGCACTTATATGGGCGCCTCATCAAAATATTTTGTTTTAGCGCACTAATTGCCAGTGCTTTGCAGAATAACTTGCAAAGGCCAAATAATTATCGTAAATACCTGACGAACATCGACTTTGAGAATAATAAGTACGTAACCAGCACTTTTAGAATGATTTGATGGCTCTTTTTTGGGCTGTTCTAGATGTTTACGAAATCCGGTACGAACAAAAAAGACTTTATGGCAATAGGCTTTTTTTTTCAAAACAATAAAGTTAGCTTTTCTGCTAAGCCATTTGAACATGTAATGACAGGTAGTGGCTCACTGCTAATAGCCTGTTCAAGCGTGGTGTGCTTGCGCAATGATGTCAAAAATATAGAGTGAGCTCTCTCGATATAAACACTCAAAACACAGAAGCCGCCACACGTTTAGATCGCACCGCCTTTTCTCATAAAGTACAACAGGCGCCGCCATTACTTGGGCAAGTATGTAGTGTGGAAAAGCACACTTTTGAATAGCGAAAAAGGTCAATTCAGCCTGAACAGAGCATTCTAGGGATAGCATATACTGCTGATTAAACCAAACGCTTACTGAACACTTCCGAATAGCAATGTGTCTAACACGCTGACGCCAAGTTTCAATTGTCCCGATTTCTCCGCTGTTCTTGGCAAATGGTATACCATGATGTTGCCCTAATCTCCATCTTTCAAGAAAGCGTAATTGAACTTTTGAATTTCGTGCTGTGGTTGTAATGTCAACCTGCCTTGCTTTGTTTAAGCTTTAGTAGGCTTCACAGGATGCAAGCAGAGTGAAGCCGATGAAGTTTGCAAGTAGTTGTTGTTCCACTTTAGGTGTATCATCAAACTATTTGTAGATAAAATGTGTGAAATTTGCATTTCATTACGCAACTACAGTACACATTGCAAAGCCCTTATCTATGACTTATATACATTATAATAAATAAAAACTTTCACCGTTGCGTCTTCAAGTGGCGCACCTTCATCGATACAAGACACATTACCGTCCTTCATTTGCAGGGCTCACCAGAACTACGTTGGGGGAGCGGCACTTATCGAAGCTGGACCCACAAGTTTGGCACCCTGTTTGCGATGACAGCCGGGAGTGCCAATGCAACCCAGTTTCCCATGATGGTCATCGCTTACGGTGGAGGTGAGACATTGTGAAAAACAAACCATTGGGACGTTTCAAAACAATTTTTTCTCTACCGAACAAAGTTACGCAGGAAGTAGGCCCGCCTAGACATGCTTATGTTGGACTTGGTCTAATGTCTTCAAACTTCGGCTGATTAGACTAGCTCAAATCAATTATTCTAGTTGGCATGATGGCATCTGAATATAGTTGCTGGCGATGAAATAAAACTAAACAAGGCTGACCCCTGTGTCACAAGAGTCGGAATACCGCAGTAGTTTAGCATGTTTTTGCAGCAGTATAGTTGTCCATTGTGCATTGATGTACAAGAGCTTGCTAAATCTATACATGTGTTTGGCAGCTGAATCACTGCTAGACGTGGATTGTCGTCATATCAAGACTGTATACAAAAGGCTCTAGAGAGGTCACTCTTTCAGCTTTCAGCTGTGACTTTTGCCGCACGTTTCCGCGCTGGCCTCGCGTATTTTTTTTTTCCGCGCTTATCTCTGAATTCTACAGTAACATATTACAATCAACGTCATTTGTTGCACCTCTCACTTCAGACACTGCCACTGACGATCCCTGACATTGAATAGACTACTATTCTGTAAAGTGCCCGAGAGAAGACATTGCAACAGAAGGCGACAGAAGCTCTGTTGAAATTCCTACGCGACACGGACTTGAACAAGCGGCTGCAACAGCAATGTCACATACTACGAAAGACAAGACTGAACTAGGAGTGTGCACGCGTGTGCTGCCGAATGTGCTGTGTTTATCTCTCTTCCCTCTCTTTTCTCTATCTTTCATCTTCCCTATTCGCCTCCCATGCGCAGAGTAGCAAACCGGCTGCATATAGGCTGGTTAACCTCCCTGCCGTTCTTTTACTCCTATTTGCCTTCCTTGTCTATTTTTTTTTCAATTCAAGTAATCGAATGCTGAACAGGTTCTAATAGATGCACAGCCTTGGCCATGTTTGTGCAGACCATGTGAGCAGCCTGCAGTGTTTTTTTTTCTTACCGGGGTGACGCTTTCGGGCAGTTTCGGGTTCTGACGTAGTGTGTCAGGAGCACGCGCTACCTAATAATCAGGCTCTACGTCAAAACCCGAAAGTACTTTAAAGTGTCATCCCGCAGACCAAAACTGGCTGCTCGCGCACTCTACAGAGACGTGGTCGAGACTGTACATATATTTTGCGTTGGTGTCTCGATACCACCATGCTCATTTACTTTCGTGCAGTGCCTTTCCTGCTGGCCTGCTTTGCTTTCCTATTATTCGTGGCGTTTCCTGTCATGCGCCTCGAGAGCAACCTGGCCCAGTTTGTCGGAGACGGGAACAGGGGCATCTTCAGCACAGTTCCGCTGTTCTTCGGTAAGAACAACTTCTTATGGTCCACACGTGATCTACTCTCAATAGGAAAACACAATTCCGGCACGCTTTCGAGCGATAGCTTTTATATATCTAGGGTTAGCTTGTAGACAAGAAATTACTATTTTCATTCTTGTAATTTATCATTTGGTTTGAATATTCACCACCAATAGTGCGTTGCCGCCGCTCAAAGAAAAAGTCGGCTACGCTCATGCAGACCGAGAACGTTTCTCTAGGGGTCCGTGTTTCACAAGGAATAAATATTTGACTTCTCTAAATAGTACTTGCATAATATTATCACCCATCAACAGTAATAACGTTGTGTTTTAGTCTAGCCTCAGTCACATTAGAAAAAAATCACGAAATATTTTTACCGCATGTAAAGAGCTTACGCACTCTATTAACCCATACCTACGAGGTATTCGGGTCCTTATTCTCAGACTACTGCAAACAGATGTACCTTAATGGGTGCTTTCTACAGGCTACTTACTTAAAGGTGTTTCCCAATAAAGCTTTCACCGCATGCGGGTATGCAACCACGCTTTCTCACAGGCTATGGGACCGCAAAGCAACGTACTCTAAAGATGGCGTTGCTTTGGCGAGGTGGAAGGCGGCCTTCAGGAGTTTTCGCATGGCCAACAAAAGGCGCGCTCACAATTGGCCTCGAAGAGAGCTAAACCGGCAAAACTCTCCAGAAACTGGCTCATTTCGCTGCCGAAGCGGCCTGAAAACCACGCCACACGGCCGTTGCAGGAAAATCTTTCTGAGCGCAATTTTCCCGCCACGAGAAATCAGATGCCGTTTCCGCTTCACAGCCTTGCCTGCGCTAGAACAAACCACGTGACTTAACAAGTCGGCCGCAGATTCAACATAGCGGCACAGGCGTCGGCAGTCTCTCGCATCGGCTCAAATCAAAAACTACCCGTGCAGCACGACGAAAGCTTGATGGACTCAACGAGGACGCACTCATCGGGGACGACACCAAACCCTCACGGACAAGCTACAACTACAGGAGCAAATTTATTTACCAATTTTGGCGGCAGTCTGGCAACACTGATTTCTCGAGTCTGGCAACACCTTACGCAACGCCAAACATAAACAAGCCCCATGCGGTCCAGTAGTCCCCGCGGAGCGACTGACCGATTCGCCCATGTGGCCCGACGGAAAAGTCACTCAGTGCGCGCTAACACGTTTGCAGGTACCCAACACTCTCTTCGTGTAGTCACGATCTGCTAATTATTACTTTACAATAGTATCTCAATATTTCACAACTGTCATTCATATTTCAGTCACTCAAGAGATCGGTTGAAATAGGTTTCTAGAATCGTGATACCTGCGAACCTTCAGAGATGATCCCTCCATTGAATTCACTTCGCCATCCGGCATCGGAGGTGGTCTCGAAACCCCCACTGCACATGTTTGCTCTCGCGTCTCGTGCCAATTGTCACCCCCCTCCCTCTCGCCTCGCAAGGCCGACGCAGGCAGCGTACAAAAATCGACTGCTCGCGCTGCGAAACTATTTTCTGCCCACCCAGGGGCATTGGATCAGGCGTTCGGAATTAAGTTTGCTTGACTTGACGCCTTGCTTGACTCAAGTAGCTGTGATGGAAGGAAAGAACTTTCAAACAGTAGTGGGGCGCAACCCAACATGAGCTTACCGCAACTTGTTAAAAGCAACCTTTCTCGGTGATTCAATAAATAACAGCAATAAAGACAGGATAATATGCATTCCCAAACCATACCTAACTATGAAATAATTACGCGATGCCCCCACCATGCTCAGGCGCATTTACTGAAGTTGCTTCCTTGGGAAAATGTGTGTCGCTTTTTTTTGTGTCCACCTAACAAGGATTCTCTGCTCGGGGAACGCCCTGGGTTGGCCTGTCGCAAATCTAGTAACAGCGGTGTTGCACGGCTGCTAAATAGCGCTGCTTTTATCGAGTGCCCACGGTTCTTGATTAGCGGTGCAGCTCGAGCACTGTTGACACAATTATCAGACAACTGGTAGCCTATTTTTTCCAACAAATAAGCGCCAAGCCAGCAAAAATGCAGACGATGGCAACAGAAATTTTTATGGTGAGATTGAGCTCGAGATGTGTGCGGCCTTTGAAAGTACTTGTCAATTGCTTTTAGTGCTGCCTACAAGCATCTGCAAATGACGTCCTTGATTGCGATGAATGTGATAGTGAAGAAGGTTATTTATTACTCAGGCATTGGCTACGCACTCACTGCGTACGTCTTGTCCCACGTGGTCGCCGACACAATGGCCCTGGCGGACGCCCTGGCGTTACTGATGTCCCTGACGAAGTCATTCGACTGGCATCACGACTGTCCCGGAGGGTGGATGACGCGAAACTTCTCTTGCTACGCCATTCGGCCTGGTTCGGTGGGTAAAGTTCTGCCGTGCACGAAAATGGCGACTAATATGCTTTGCCTTTTTGGAAGATCGCAATGTCGCACATGTTTGCTATGTTTTGTTGTCGTCTTTTACCTATTGGTAAATGGCACCTATAGCGAGTTTAGGAAGAAAATATGGACATAGGCCAGGCACCTAGAAAGTATAGGCAGAGTAATAGGGTAACTGACTGGATTCCTAAAAAAGGCAACTGAACCAGGGGGAGATAAAAAGTAAGCTGGGCCGATATGATTGAAAAGTTCGCAGGTGTAACGTGGCAGCTGAAAGCATAAGACCGGGTTGATTGGCAGATGGTAGGAGATCCCTCTGTTATGTTGTGGGCGTAGTCACAGTAATAAAGATGGTGATGATAACAAGTTCTATACCATGCAATACCCCGAGGTGCTAATTTTACTTGACCGCTAAACATAAGTTCGCGCGATGGAATCAAGCCCCGAGCATCCACGTTTAAATGGAAGCGAAATCTTCACGACATTGTAGTTAGATGCAGGCGCTGGTTAAGGACCCTAGCAGGTCAAAAAATTTCCCTGCCCTTGGCCACAACGTTTATCGTGGGGATATCGGGATTTTAGGACACTAGACCTAGCAAGTTATTGCTGTCTCAGCTGCATAATTATCATGCTGCAGTTTAAATCAATCAGTGAACTTATCTGGATAAAAATAAGATTGTGCGCATATTATAGCTACCTGGAGCCTGTTTTTTAGTGTAACCAGATAAAAGATGAAACAAAATCATACTTTTTTTTGCCACAGCACTGAAAACGGGAAGTATTACCACAGAAGATTCATTCGCGTTCCATTCAGGTCATCTCTGCACACGTTTGTCCCTGCGTGATCAAGACCAGGACGAGGGCGTTCTTTTTGAATTCAACGGTTTTCCAGCACGATAATCCGCTTTTGACTGTCGCGATGTCACTGTCAAAGCTAAGGCGATAGCGTTAAAGAACCTGTTTGCTAGAAATTGTGATGTTGGCATCTTCGTCGTTGGTTTTAAACGAAAAAAAACAGGCGTGGTGCGTGAAAGAAAATTTGAGGCAGCTGAAACAAACAAGTAATAAAATCCTTCAGTTTGAGCGGTTCCTGAGATTGCAACCTTGACCTCACCGCTCGGGGGCACAACGCGTTGCGGTGCTTGTGCGCCATACATACACTCTCTAGCTTACTGGCGGTGTGTGATTTATACGCACAGTTTACAGTTGATAAGAACGTCTCGAATAGGCTTCAGCACGATAGCCTGAGCTATCACCGGAGAGATCGGGCAAGGGGCCCAGATTGGCATGTTTAGTATGGCCGTATGCGTGTATATAGGGGCCGCAAGGCGTCTATGCTGTGGCTTTTCTTGTTAATCGGTTAAGGTTTGCATCGAGAAGGCAAGATAGACTAGCATTTAGGAAGGCAATACGAGCATAGAGAAACATACTTACATAAAGAGCGGACACTCCTGTAGGCCCCTCCGGCCCAGCTACTGCGCTGCCTTCAGCGCCACGAGTGGTTGGTCAGACCCGATAATGTCTTCAGCATAAATGAACAAACATTTTTTTAATGCGAAGGTTTTCTTTGTGAACTTCAGCGACTTTGAGCGTATCTATCTATCTATCTATCTATCTATCTATCTATCTATCTATCTATCTATCTATCTATCTATCTATCTATCTATCTATCTATCTATCTATCTATCTATCTATCTATCTATCTATCTATCTATCTATCTATCTATCTATCTATCTATCTATATAGCCGCGTATGACTTTAGCTCTCCTGGCCGTTTCAATAAGGGTATCGATACCAAACTTGGTATGTATTAACATGACTGTATGAAGAACATATTACACTAGTCATAACATGACAATCAAGACATGGATGCCAAGTCATGATTTCCTGCAGCTCTTGTGGTAGTTTCGTTCACATGGCATGTTGCGTAACTGGTATGGTATTACACGATTGCATTCGGAACGCAAGCGACCAACCCTAACGTGAAAATATGACATGCGTGTCATGTAACAACATGACTACATGCTACGCTCATGATGCGTTCGTGGCTGTTTCGCTAGCGTCACATATACCACATTTGGTATTAGCGGTACGTGAATGGACGATGAAGGTATGTGACTGGTGTAAAAATGATAATCATGAGATGTGTGTCATGTAACAACATGACTACGTGCCACGCTCATGATGTGCTGGCGGCCGTTTCGCTAGCTTCACTTATACCAAATTTGGAATTATGGGACGTGAATGGATGACAAAGGTATGATACTGGTGCAAACATGATAAACATGAGATGCCTGTCGTGTAACAACATGATTACAAGCTACGCTCACGATGCGCTCGTGGCTGTTTCGCTAGCTTCACATCTACCGAACTCGGTTTTACGCGACGCGAACGAACGACATAGGTAAATGACGCGTCTAAACATAATAATCAGGACATGCGTGTCATGTAACAACATGACTACATGCCATACTGATGAAGCACTCGCGGCCAGTTGCGCTAGCTTCACATATGCCAAATTTGGGCATACGTGACGTCAATGAATGATGAAGGTATGTGACTGGTGCAAACATGATAATCATGAGATGCGTGTCATGTGAGAACATGACTACATGCCACAGTCCAGGCGCCATTACATTTCGACATGACGCGGTGCGCGCGCTCGCCGGCGTTCATATCGTCGCGTCAGCCGGCGTTGCCACACAAGGCGCTCGGGCCTGCCATATATTCGCAGGCGCGCGCTGCACTGCGTTGCTTTGACGCATGCGCGTTTCAGTGCGTCCAGCTGTCCCTCCGTCACGAAAAGAGGTAGACGCAGTGTTGTCTGGGTAACGCATTGGTGCGAAATGCAGCAAGTCACATTTCGCGCCGGTTGCCGTCGGGCCACGCCGACGCACGCTGGTCGCACCTGGCATCAGACTATAAGCGCTCGTATTTGCAAACGTAGCGTCGCTGTGCCCAGCTTGCGCACGCGTCAACGCTACATCTGAGTATATTGCATGGGCCCTGAATGATGCACTCGCCGTCGTTTTGCTAGCTCCACATATACCAAAGTCGGTGTTACGTGACGTCAACGGATGATAAATATAAACTGGTGCAAACATGATAATTCTAACACGCGTGTCATGTAAGAACATGACAACATACCACGCTCATAGCGTGCTCGCGGCCGTTTTGCTTGATCCACGTATACTAAATTTGGTATCACGTGACGTGAATAGATGACGAAGGTAAACGACACATACAGACATGATAATCATGACACGGAAGTCATGTACGGCATCATATACCTCCACTCCGTAACGTTCTTGACTCTAAAGGAACATATAAACATTTCTCAATCGTGCTTCGCATATCATCTATTTCCACTGTACGTGGAATCTGCCAATTTTTTCTTTCCAACGCTGGGATTTGAACCCGTATCCTCATGCTCCGAAAGCGAGTGTCTTTACAATCAGGCTACTCACCCATGCTTCCGCGAAGGGAACGCTTGTACAGCACATCTAAACCGCATTAATGTGCCTCTTTGTGCAAAACAAATTCAGGAAGGCAACACTTTCCTGTCATACTTTTTGTTTTATGTTGTGGTGCATTATATGTCCTCAGCGAGACATGATGCAGAGCAGATAGATAAAATTGCACAAGGTAATAAAATTTCTTCCTTGCAAAAAATTGATGCCAAAGTTGGGCAACAATTGTCCTCCTGAAGAGGCCATTACATGTCTTAAACAGGGAGTAAAAGCAAGGATGGGTGTGCCATCTATTGGGTGGTCGTACCCTTTCTTGCTGTTCCGCAAATAGGCTCCAGTGGCTACCCTTTATATAGTATATATCTTTGTGATACGAGCACGTTCCGATTACGCTATATTGCAGTTTACTCTTGAAAGCGAAGCTGAAGAATCCTCCAAGTTTTGTTCGCGTTGCTGCTGCCGATAACCATGCGCCTTTATTCTTTCTTCCTGTGGCGTGAGCACACAGCTTCATACAAAGACCGAGTTTTCGGGTCTGTGATCTACGTCACGGTCAGTGATCTACATCACAATGCAGTGACTGCCATACACCGCATTGTGAGGAACGTTACCGCTCGTAGGCGCCATGAACACCAGCGCCGTGAACGCCGCTTGCCTTGCGGCAATCGTTTTCAGTATAGTGAACTAGAGTGATCATCATAAACCACGGCAAAACCCACTGTAGGAGGATGCCTGTGACTTCAGTCATGGTACCTATGCTGCGTTGAGTTGTCGCTTGCTGAGGGACGACACTAGGTTCCACAATATTCTTTTGAATCGGGCTTGGCTAGTGTGACATCGGGGATGGCAGTGTGCGCACGGATACATGTGTGTTGCAAGCAGCCACTGCAATCATCACTAGCTGCCAGATTCAATAAAAACGAGGAAAAGTTGGAAGGGAAAAAAGTGCACGTGGTTCATGGCTCACGTGGCAGGCATCCTTGTGGCGGAGGCAAGGACCACGGCGACATTGGAGCGCTACCGCAGCATTCGTGTGCGGTGGTAGCATTCCAGTGTAGCCGAGGTGGTTTCTTAGATCTTGTCTGCGAACCAAATCAAGCTCTCACCCAACTGTAACGAGCTTCAAATTTGCGGACCCGAGAGCTCGGTCTTTGTGCTCACACAAGGAGAAAGGATAAAGGCGGATGGTCATCAGCAACAGCAACGCGAACAAAACTTGGAGGATGCTACAGCTTCGCTTTCAAGAGTAAACTGCAATATAGCGTAATCGGAACGTGCGCGTATTGCCTTCCCCATTGCTAACCTATCTTCCCTTCTCGATGCACACCATAACCGATTCGCAAGGAAAGCCAAAGCATGGATGCCCTGCGGCCCCTATATACGCGCATACGGCCCAACAAACATGCCAATCTGGGCCCCTTGCACGATCTGTCCGGTTATAGCTCAGGCTATTGTGCTGAAGTGTATTCCAGACGTGCTTATCAACTATAAATTGTGCGTATAATTTACGCACCGCCAGTAGGCTAGAGAGTGTATGTATGGCGCACAAGCACGGCGACGCGTTGTGCCCCCGAGCGTTGAGGTCCAGATTGTAATCTCAGGTACCGCTCAAACTGAACGGATTTTATTACTTGTTTATTTCAGCTGCCTCAAATTTTTCCTCATGTACCACGCCTATTGAAACGAATAAAACAAATGAAATCCACATTGTCGCGATGTAAAGTGCTTTGCGTTTCTATAATATAGACATCCTTGCTGTAACGTGAATGCTGACGTTACGTCAGACCATACGTGACCCTTTAAACACCAATGTAGTTCATGTTACTGTCAAGACCACTATATAAACAGAACTACCAGACTTACATACGCACGTGGATCCACCCGTAACGCATAGTTCAAAGCCAATACATTCAGCATAGACAATTACTCACCGACTGCTTCGCATGAAACCGATTCCAACGAACCGTGACAACTGCCGAATTTTCAGATTCGAAGCAAGTTTACCTCGGGGCTGTGTCCGCCCATCAGCGACCGTCCACTCCTCCACTGTGCATGCGCCATCTCTTTCCCCTTTCGTCACGCTCACGCGAGGAGGTAGAAAACCCTCTCCTCGCTCTAACGCGAAAAGGCGGGAGGAGGACCTACGCCACAGCTGTGGTGGAGGGAACTCTCCTCCGCAGAGGTGCGCTCGTACATAATGCTGGGTGCTCTCACTCCCTTGCACTCTCCTAGCAGCACTCGGTGTTCACTTTGTGGCACACACTAGGTAACGCACAGAAATGGGGAGCGGGCAACATAAGGGGTAAACAACGTACACGCAACTCTACACTAATGAAACATGCATGGAAACATACAAATGGAAACAACAATGGCAAACAGAAGTGAACACCAGCGCTGCTTCGCATCCTCACATGATTCCCCTTAAATGGGGATTGGTGTAACTTTTATGACGCCATCGTCCAGACGTCCTCATCGCGACGTCACAGGTTTATCTCATTTTTGACTATAATATGATGTCGCATGGTGCTTCCATAACACGATCGTAACCATGGTGTAAGACACGTTGGTGTTTGTACCGCTTCTGTCAAGTGTGGTGTACTGAAGGGATCACGCAGAGATGTACTTAAGGCTAGCACTTTGAATGTGCTTTTACACAATCTCACGGTAATAACGCTGATTTCGAGTCTTAAATTTCGTGCAGGCCCCATGTAAGCTGGCAAGAGATGATCTTACTGATACCTTTCGCCATGACACAACGAGTGAGGGCATTCCAGTGTCAAGCGGAAACAAAGTAATTCTGATTCCTTCGGAGCAGTACAAGGATGAAGCAACAGGTTGCATACCGGACTTGCCAGACACAGCAGCACCATATCACTTGTGAGTGGTCGATTTTACACGCTTATTTCGTCCTGGAAAAGGACGTTATACCAGGAATTATTTCTGTACATTTTACATAAAGTATCGTTCTGTTCTTGGTTGCTTCCACAGTCTCGCTATCGAGACCTATCGCGTTGTGTCTAGAAAAATTGACGAAATCTTCATAAAAAGTTTGCTTTAGTAATTACCATTACTGACGATTTATTATCTGCATGGTTAACATTCACGTGTAAAAGGAGGCAGAAGACGTTCGAGGGCCTAGCATTATTTTAAATAACACATCCTAGTGATCTGCCTGTCCACTCAGAGCAAAAATGTGGGGAACAGAAATAGTAAAATACCTATTTCATACAGATCATAGGTAAAAATAACGTGAGCACGAACTTATTCTCAAGACCCTGAAATATCGGACTGACCCAGACCCTGGGAGGAACTGCTTTCCAAACATCGAGGTACAACGTGTTGGGTGCTTGCCTTGATTACAACGACATGTAGGTATGGCACGATCCACACTATTAGGAACCTGCTTATGCGGGTCAAGGATGGATTGTTATGTTATATGTTACAAGGTTAGAATATGTTCACTTGGGGGTTGCCTTCTTCACCTAATCTATGGGGGAGCACCAGTATCACATAACACTTGTAAAAAAAAGGAAGCCTTGACAGCCGCAGAAGAACGTCAAACATATATGAAGCTACATGTACATTGGAAGAAATTTGTTTAGGGACATTCATCTTCTTTCTCCAAATATAGCTCACAAAAACTGTGAATGCTCCCTATAAACTGTCAATTCAAATACTGGGAAAATAAATGGACACAAATAAAATGCCGAAATGGTGGGTTTTTGTTTGTGGATTATCATATGGTTCTTTTTATTCATGTACCGCTCACAAAAGTCAAAGATCCTTTGCAGTAATGTAGTATTTTGCTTTTTTGCGGTATTTTGGCTTTGAGAGCGAGGAGTATATCAAGGAAAATTTTATAGATTTAGAGAATATATAAACAACACAATTGAAACACTGTTAGTACATCTTGTAATACAGATTTTTTAGGAACACTTGATCGCTACTGTAACAGGCAAAGGAAACCACGAATAATACGGCCGCGTCATTATAAAGTACAGAAAGTCACTTCATACAGAGGAAACATATATATATATATATAGTGCACATTATGAAAAGGGTGTGTACGGTTGTCCGCGCAAACCACATTCTTACACAAACTGCGCCATAATGTCTGAGATCATTCTAGATTTTTTTGCATCATCTATTAGGCGTGAGCAGGCAAAGATGAAGAGCTGAGTTCAGTCTGTATAATTGTCGACGTGCCTTGCTTTGGATAACAATATCGATGACCGACTCTCTGTTCACTGGTATCAGTGCATGCGTATATCGCTGTAATCAGACTCTTAGTTTCGTTTTCACTACTTTCGTAAAAAAAAAAAAACTTCCTTCTTTGACACTCAGACTGTTGGCGTTGTCAATGCCGTGACTACGTGACAATATCTATGTGGTTAGCAATACTTATATAGTGCGACTTATGAGGCGGTATTATAATCAAGCGGCATGTCGTCTCATTCATGTTCCCTGCATGCAGCCGCCGACAGACAATCTGGGAGCCAGGTGCAATCGACTCCTTTTGGGCAGAGCCAGTCTTTGCTATCGCTGTCATCTGGCTGCTGGTGTTCGCGATCACGCACAAAGGATTTCTGAAGCTCAAGGCGGTAGGTGACTTATTCGACTGAATTGTGTTCCAGAAAAAAAAGTGCGTTTTTGTCGAAAAAAATGGTATATATACGAGAAAAAGTCCACAATAAATAGCAAGCTGGTAACTTCCTAAACGAACAGATCTGACATTTAATAATTGTGAGTTTTACTTGAGAAAAGTGGGCCAGGTTTATGACGCAGTCGTAGCAATTATTCATAAATGAAGGTAGTCTTATGAGATTTCACGCATTGTGGGAATCGATCTAATGCAAAACGAAGGGCGCGCAACAGCTTATGCCACAGTTTGCATTGCGTCTTACAAGGCGGCTTGATATTTTTGTGTGATTTGAGCAGTGTGTATTTCATTATTTCACCAGTAACGTTAGCTACACTCACTTTCAAAGGGCAGCTCATTACATGCCTTACGTGACATCAGCACCAATGTTATACCACGGGCGCCACTTTCACTTAAACGCAAAAAAAGGAGAGTTTCGGGAACCAGCAATGCTAATGAATAGGTTGTTGATTTTTAGTAGTACGTTGTTCTTACAATTTTTATGCGGCTTCAAGAGATCACTTAGCGGTAAGTGACTGCTTGGTATCTGTTCCTTCACTCTTATGCAGTTCTTCTACGCCATTGTTCTCCTGCACATTGTGACCACCTTAATGCTCTTGGCGCGAGCGTCAACACTAAACGGCGCTTCGTGGGGCCTTCGACTGTTCTTTCATGCCAACTGGTCGTCACTTACCAGCTTGGAGGTATCTATTAATCCGATGTGGATCCCCTGTGTATGAGAGAGAGTTCAGAAACATCGTCTTGCAAGGTGCCTCCGTGTGAAACGAACATTGACTGATTGTATATAGCATTGCAAATAGGTTGAATTCATGACATGAAAAAATGATACAGACAAGACACGCATATATATATATATATATATATATATATATATATATATATATATATATATATATATATATATATATATATATATATATATATGTGACGCTATGAGGAATGGCAGACGTGGCCCGGCTCATACGCCATCTTTATTCTATTCTCACTTCTTCCTTGTCTCCCTCTACCAACCATCGGTTCATACGTCACACGATTCCCCCTCCCCCGAAAGAAGGCATGAAATATGAACAAGAAAAATTAAACAAGGAGAGGTTGAAAAGTCACGAATGTCAAAAGTCACAATTGGTTCTATGCTCCAGGGGAGTTCCGTAAACTTTCAAAGACTTCAGTGGAGAGTGCAGCAGTCCGTTTAATGCAAGAGTTCTGGTGGGCGAGGCTGACTGTTGCGTTCTGGATGGCATAACCACACCCTAGAGATCTGCACTGGTGGTGACATGGGTTGAGTTCTTGTGAGGAACGGACAAGAGTGGTAGTGCCTGTAGCATTTGAAGTTCGGATGTTGAAGGCGTCGAATTGTGTGTCGTGGCGGGAACAGACAGTGTGCTTCCAGTTTGCGTGTGCGACGGTCGCAGCTGATGACATCAGAATGATGTCTTGGTCTCTGCGTTGTACAGATGGTGCCTTCTCGTCTCTTTCGTCGTTTTCTGTGGTTTCGCAGGCGCAGTCTTGATCTGTTGCGCCAAATGCGTTTCTGGCGCCGATCCAATATGCGAAGATGCCTCACGTCTTGAATTTGCTTTAAGAGGCTTGCTTTGCGTCGTCGTCCTTGTCGGTGTATCCGTTGGAGTGTCTGTGATTCTTGGACTTGCTTTTGCTCGCGTTGGTGGTGCTGCTGTGGAACGTATTGTGGTGGGATCCCTTCTTGAACATCGCGCTGGTTTCCTTGACAACTTGAAGTGGTGCCCAGTCGGCAGCTGGTAGTCTGTGAACTGTTGTCATGCAGTTCGGGCAATGAAGATAATGCTTCAGAGTTGGTAGAAAGTTCCTCAGAAGCTTCTTCTACCCTGTTCACTACGAGAGGCTCTTGCACATTGCACTGTGCGACGTTCGATGCGTCTGAGACTTCGGTGTTGCGTCGACTGTCGAGTGTGTATGCACCGGACGGCAATGCATGAACCCGTGCGGAGTAAGCATGGCTTGACAGGGTAATTTCCCGGTGTGTCAGCTCGTCTATCGTGAACACGGCGTCCTCATGAGGCAAACGGTGAGCGTCAGGAGCACTTAAAGAACCGCGTGATTGAAACCAGGGTGGTGGACAACGTATTCGAGACGAAGAATGAAGTGGATTAGGTGGGTAAGCAACGTCTCGTGTCATTCGCTGGAGCGACGACTTTGAAAACACAGGCTTTCGTGAAGAGAAACGTGGTGGAAGGCTATGTTCCTTGAGAAATGAGCGCGGATTGTGACGGCCGAGTGTTGTTGTGTGCAGATGGTCGGTAATGAGGAAGTCCTCGTCATAGTCGTTAAAACGGGTAATCATCTCTTCTCTGATCTTTTGCCATGATTCGTCGTTTTCGAATATGTGTGTCAGGTAAAACTTAAATGCCTCACCGGTGACGTAGTCGCTGAAGTTCGTAACCATCTCCCGTTCCGACCAAGATGCAGCGGTAGCGTGGAGCTCGTACAGGTGGAACCAGTCCTGCACGGGTCCATCGTCCGCTGCTCCGGTGTACTTAGGAATGGGAAGGTCATCTGATGCTTCTGTCATGATGCTTGGTGGTCTTGGTGGTCCGCGTTCTTCTGTAGTGCGCGTTCGGTCACTGCGTCTCGCTGAGGTCTTCGATGATGATGGCCAGGCGATGAAGTGGTTGCGAGGTCTTCATCCTGTCGACTTGTGTGATGCTACGATGAATGGGTGACGTGGCCCGGCTCATACGCCATCTTTATTCTATTCTCACTTCTTCCTTGTCTCCCTCTACCAACCATCGGTTCATACGTCACATATATATATATATATATATATATATATATATATATATAAGGGAAAGAAGTGTACACCTAAGGGCTCGTTTTTCCATGTTTTGACACAATAATAATGAGATCTAACAGACAATAATGCCAAGGATTGTATAGGGGAAGTTATTAGAACAAATGTAATGTAAAGAAAATGTAAAGAAAAGTGGGTGAAAAAATAACCAGCTGCGAGCAGGAAATAGCAAGAAAGCAAGAAATATATATATATATATATATATATATATATATATATATATATATATATATATATATATATATATATTCTGAACAGGGGCAAGAAAGGAGTCGCTACTTAGTGGCTTTATTGTAGTAACCTTAGAGCTTGTCTACAGCTCTGTCAGGCTTTCAGAACTTGAGAGAGGGCAATCCCTTTCTGTTTCCCAGTATTGCTGTTGGTGTTCCAATTGATCATGAACGGCAAATGTTGTTACATTTGTGTGTTCTTGTTATCAGCAGAGTATAATATGAATGATAGCAGAATAAACCGTATAGATCTATATACCATGGTCTTCCCTGAAAAACGCGTTCGTGTGTCGCCAAGTTCGACATGGCACTTATCAAGCAGGGTGGTGTGCAAGTAGTCTCTTCTGTCAGACATGTGACAGATTTCGTTTCAGCCTTTTTCCAAAGCCTTGAAGTTTTATGATTGTCACTCACTTCATTTGGTGGTACGCTTCTTGTGGCTTCCTTACGCATTACTTATCAGATGAGTGTCAACGTGCAACTCCATACACCACGAAACTGCAAGTTGTGAGCTTTGCTTATCGACACACACGTCACTGACTCTGGCAGTAGTCAATGATTTGATGGAAACCCGTCTTATGGTGGAGGAGAAACGTGAGCCAATAAAAAGAATACAAGCAGAAATGCATAAATTGTAAAATGAACAAATAACATATAAAAAAGCGAACGTGAACAGGGCTTCTGTAGAGAAGGCTGGGAGTACTATATTTTTATTCATTTCTCACGTTAATTTCATGTGCTTCGTTTTAATCACACGTAACGTACTCTTAGACGAGGTTATGGAGAACGGAAATGCGCATTGATTGAGTGTTTCAAACTTCACTTTAACCTTCGCGCTCAGAATTACCACCCCGCTGATCTGATCAAAGTGCCAGGTCAAAAATGAGTGCAGTATCCAGGTCAAAAAGTGATGCAGTGATGCCATGTCAAAAACGAGTGAAATGGCCAGAATATTTACAAACGTTGGAAAAACAGTGCTATCTTCTATCAGACGTAGAATCATAGCCAAAATAAAGTGGCACGTAACGGAGGAACGTACTATATGTTTTAATGTGCTACGTTCAGGACCCTACCCAAGCTAATGCTACTCTCTGAAAACTAATCAGAAAAGCACTGCAGAATGTCCATATTTTTTTTTCATTTACAGTAGTCTAACTGTGTTAGCCTTTCAGTTTATCAGGAGGTAGAAATAAGTAAACATTGTTCAAGTGTAATCATTCAGAATGACTTCTAAGCTATAAATTCTCAATTTCAGATGTGGTCGAACGCCTTGTACGTGTCACTGGAGAGTGTCGGAGTCACTGGGACTATGTATCTAGGCATCGAGCGATTTAACTGTTTCAAGAACACGTTTCAAGAGTGAGTTCCCTTTCAATTTTCTCGCGATGTGGGATCATCACATCACTCATTCACAACTCACTTGATGAATTCACTCAGGTGTTCGTTTTATGTTTTGCCGATGAAGTAATTTAGTCTCTTAAGACATAAAGACACAAAATTTTGTAGCACTCATGCACTCTCATTGAGAAAATATTAGTTATTCATGTTTAAACGTTATATAGTTCTCTCGCATGGTCTCGTGGCAGAGAGAATGCTAATAATAAAACAGAACAAGGATAAAGAAAGGCTATGATATTATTATGGGGAAAGTCTCAGCCGCTTCATCAATCGCTAATATTCACTGGCGTTCTTCGTCAGTGCTAATGCGAGTGGTGCAAGAAGAGATCCTCACATGTTCAACTCCCCGTATCCCGTCATAGCTTCCAAACAATTTATTGTCATCAAGTGTAGTAGTACTATGATGACTTGATCACATGACGGCCTGACTTAAACCATGAATAGAGCGCTGTATTAGATGAAATGCAGACAGGTTGCAATGTCTGCGATTCTAAAAGAAGGCGAAAGCCTTCTTAAATGTGAAAAGATTTCGGAGGGTGCCTGACCAAGATCAATAAAACAACTGAGCAGAAAAATAAGCAGCATTTCGCCTTCAAACCGCCTTAGGTGAATGCATAAGTGACCCTGTGAATAATTTTGAAATATGGGCTAAACTAATAAAAAGCGAAGCTGCAACCACTATAATGAAGTCCACTAACATTCTAATACCTAAAGCGCGAAATATATATTGTAAGTGTCACGGGTCTGTCTTTCATTCATATCGTAACCCACCACCACCATTGCGATGCAGTGTTTTCCTAACAGTGCTTGATATTGTAGCAGACATGGTGGATAAAACATGATTGTTGTTTGTGTGCCTCACTTAGTGCATGACTAATTATTACGGATAAAGACGTTTCTCCTGTTTCTCTGAAGGTATAAGAAAATTGTTTTCGTGCTCACTTGACTGCCATGCAGGGAGGTGAAAATAGAGCACCAGTGACCAGCAGAAGCTGCATACGATAAGTGCCATCTGTAGGTTGAAGGAGTCGTCTGCCACGTGTGTCTCTTATACGTGATTCAGGGCTCTATCATATTGATTGAGAGTAGACAAATTATTGCAGAAAAAAAAGGTTTATCACTTGCTCGCAGTGGGCCTACATCATCGGTCGTTATTTATTTCCAGGCACAAAACCATGTCCACTAATATTTGGAGACAGATTTCATCCATGTGGTAATGGTTAAGCACTGCTACAAATAGTTTGGTATTTATTGGTGGTAATATTTAACCATATAAACTATTTACGATGCGTTTTTGACTTCATTAGAGTGTCCTTAGCAGCAATCGAATTCTTGTTGCACTTGTTTGTAAGTACCATCTACAATTAGAGCAACGCACAACTACTATCAGAGGGACATTCACTGCTCTAATTGGAGATTTTAGTTCATGTTAGAACATCTATTCAGGCTAATATTGTTTAATGGCTGCAGTAGGTCATCATGTATAAACGGATATTTAGCATTCTGTAGCAACATTCCTAAACAGTTCGCAAACATTTATTGTGCTCCTAGCCTGAAATAAATACGTAATTTAAAACAGGGACGTGATATTTGTACTTGTTGCGGACACGGCAAGCAAGGGCATCGGCACGTTCACTTCCTTCCTCTTCTTGGGACACCTGTCGTACGCTACAGGCATCAACATCCACATGCTGGTGCACAAAGGTGCGTTGGCTGACTGGCGTAGGTTTGTTTTTCTACTATTTGGCTGGTAGACAGCTTATGATTACATATACCCATTAATTATCCATGTAATTGATATCACTGAGTTTGTTAGTGATGCATTCATTTCGCTGTGCGCTGGCGTTACAAGTTTGTCTCTGGTCATTAGCTTGGTGATTGTTTAACAAATCTCGCATTATTCTTACTAATCTGTCAGCATGGTCTTGTAAGAATGCTCTAACAAATAACAGATATAAATCAATGACCATAGTATTCAAGGCTAGATTCAGGCAACGTTGTTTTAATGTAAAACTATTATTGAATTGTGCTCCCATTGACACTTTGAAGAAACAAAAACAATTTAGGTGCCGCATTTTCAAAAATTATGGATTGGCCTATTATGTAGAACAAGAAGTCGTTGTCATCTGCCGCCAGTGAGCTTTCTCGATGTCAGCATTTCTTCTTTCCAGAAAGATTAATACTGCAGATAATATAATGCCTTGTTTGAATCGTATCGGAGCTTTTGTGCGCTCATGTGGGTCACTGCCACGAGAGCCAATACTCCCTCTCTTCTTCAAGTTCGAATACGCGCGCTTCGACAAACAGCAAATGTACCCTATTTTCACCCAACCATGCAACGTTAAAAAAAAACATGATATAATATGTGCGACCACTCTTAACGATCACTGAAGCCTGTGTTGATTGTGTTTTGGTTCCTAAAGTATCAAATAGTTCTTGAAGTATACGTCCCGACCTGAAACGTGAAAAAAAGTGACTCGTGCACTTGAAGCTGAAACAAGTGGTTTGTGCCGTACAGGTGCACAAATAATCTCATAAAGGCGCTCATATATAGCCTAATTTCATTGCTAAATAATTATTACGCGAAGCACTTCGGTGAGCAAACCAACTGGAGAGTACTTTGGTATATTTGAATGAAGGCATAAAATAAACGAAGCAGTTGTTCCGTTTCCACGTTTTTTGTTTGCTTGTGCTATTTATTGGCGCTCAGTGTTTTTTCAACAGTGTATACCGTTGAGCATCAGCCATGTTCATATCAGTGCTTTATTAATGCTGTCATTAACGCTGTTTATGATAATAACAATGTATGTTGGAATTTTCTATGACTGAAGGCATTCGGTTTTTATTTTGCTCATAAACGCTGTATGCTTGTATGCATTATTGAAGATGTTCATTTGCATTCAAATTGCATATTTCGATACACGCTATATATGTGTTGGTCCTGCCATGTGAACGCATTCGGTACATTCAAGCTGTACAGTGCAGCTTTTCGCTTCAAGGACTCCCCATTTTGGATTTCTGATATAAGTTCTTCTCGTATTTGTGTGCTGACATCCTTGTTTATGAGGCGTATTTTCCAGCAGAGTACAATAGCTTTCTTACGACATGAGTTCTTACGGTCTTGACACTATCTTTGGTTGCTGCCTTAGTGTTAGTTCTCAACAATGTGCAGGTATTTTGCTAGACGGTTACTGCTGTCCAGCTGTCTGCTTTAATTTTTGGATGGTGAAAGCTGACGTACGACGGAATCTTCTGAAACCGCGCGTGCTGCGCCCCTTCTAAATAATAGTAGGGTGAAGGTAGCAGTTATTTTTTGTTGATAATAAGTGAAGAAAGCAAACGGCATGTATCTCGCTGATAGGTATAGCAGATATTATTCAAACGATGCTCAAGAAGGACTGAATGCCAAGGGGCGACATCACACATTCTGCAGACTTCAACTTCATCGTGAGCATCTCCCACCAAACTGTGACTCTCGTGCCATTTCCTGAGTTCTGGAGTCGCATTCATTCCCTATGGCTGGTATCCATGATGCTACCGAAGTTTGTAAGTAATGGAGGCCTGCGTTTCTCATAATCCTAAACGCATTACAGTCATTTGTCGTAGTCCAATGTGAGGGGTTCTAAGCATTGACTGCTGTAGGCTGCACACAGCGTGAAGTCGTAGAATTATTCGGTAAATAAAAAAAACAAATTGATTGATAAGGGGGGCTTAACGTCTTAAAACCACCATATGATTATGATAGACGCCTTAGTGGAGGGCTTCAGAAATTTCAACCACCTGGCGTTCTTTAACGTGCACCGAAATCTGAGCACACGGGCCTACAACATTTCCGCCTCCATCGGAAATGCAGCCGCCGTAGCCGGGATTTGGTCCCGCGACCTGCGGATCAGCAGCCGAGTACCTTAGCCACTAGAACACCGCGGTGGGGCCAAAAAAAAAAAACAATCTTCATAGGTTTGAATGCATCGTGGACGTAGGAACAATGCACATATTTCTGCGATGAACGTTTCTGCTTTCAGCTTAACGTGGTTGTTTTTTGTTTTGCTACCTCGAAAAAGATGTGAAAAACTAGTGAAAAATAAAATACCTGCCGATGAGTGTATATTTGGCCACATGGAGGGTAATCTGTGGATATTTCTATTTCCTGGTTATTCTGACGAGGATCATCTTGCCAAAATTTTTTGCATCAGTAATTTTTCAGTTGAAGTAAGTTACCTTTGGAAATGTGGATTTGAAAGTACGATTTAAGTTTCATATCTTATTGGAGCAAACAACATTTATGCATTTGGTGGAAATCACATACAGGAACTTGGTGTCACTGTAGATATTGAAAATATGTCTGAATGTTTGCGCCTCTTACGCAATAAATATATCGCAGCTTATTGTGCCCGACATCATCATCGAAGTGTTGTCCGTATCTCACCCACCGATGGTAGTGAAAAGGAGGTCAACGCATTTCTTCATTTGCTTGGTCCTGTTCAGCTTGAGCATACCTGCTGTAATACCTGTAAGTGTCACCTGACTTTTAATTTTATGTGATAAGCTTAGATGTACAACGGCTTTTTTGTCATTAAGAATCAGTCAATGATGTCATCTAAACCTGTCAATGTCTCTTTGTGTAATGATGTCATACGAAGCAGTCAGGAAATGGTGTTTTTAACTCCCAATGCAGCGCTGTAAAAGAGCCCTAAAACAAGTTAGGTAATCTAGTGCTGTGTTGCTTTAAGATCTAAAGCCTCAAATTCATTTACACGCCCTCATTTTTGTTACAGAACTTCATTACTTAACATTTATTTTTAAAGGTGAAAAAGCAAAAATTTTCACAATGACCAATTTCCATATACATAAAAAAGATAACTATTGTCCACACATATAAGGCTCAAAACACACACACAGACACACACACACACGCGAAATCACACACTCACATATTCATAGTGAACATACGAACGTAACAGTTGAATAAATAGTCAAGAAGTCAAACAAACGTCTTCCTGGATTAGGCATCAAAACAGGAAACAGCGTTTTGGCAGTGACATTAACGCATAGCGTGAAAATAGCCCGATAATGAGAGTTGTTAAATTTGTTTTCAAATTTGCGTAATGTGTATTGTTACTGTGGAAGAATTGGGTACTTGGAATGCAGTATTTCTGGCAAAGGCTAAGACACTCTAATGCCTCTAGATGCTTTTTAGTAACGGGAAACTTCAAAAACATAATTTTGAGCAACTATTGCGATAATTTCTTGACGTTGTTGTGAAACGCCAGCAAGAGTGAAATATTTACGCTTGCTTTTGTCTGCAGGGTGGAGCTAAGGGAGTGTCTGTTTTATGCAGCAGTCAAAACAACTTCCGCCTCTTCCTGTTAGCGCTCGAGCTCATCGTATTTCTACAGCTGTACGGTACGACATTTGGATTGTAATATGGGCATTTGGATCTCATATTTGAATTTTGAGTGCACTCTGTCCTGTGACAATTCAGTATGAATGTGTTCAAATGCAAACAATACATGATGGAGAACGCTAAATGACCTCTCTCGTATGGCAATTTTTTTACTGAAAAGTTTTACGCACAAAAAAAACGGGTTTCCTTTTTGGAGCATTCATCAGATGTGATAGTGTTACCCCCACCATGTTATGACTAGGACCCTTACCTCGTATCTTGGCAAGAGGGGCTTGCTATAGTCACCTGAAGATTTCGGCTCATTCAGAGTATTCCCATGGGTATGCCTATCTAGTGGATATATCGTTGATACGGCACCAAAACTTATCTTTCACCGAAACTACTAGAGCTCTTTCAGAAATCAAAGAATAAGACATGACGGCAGGAGCACCTGCCTCGTTGTGTTTTTCTAATGCGTGCCTGCTTACTGTGGGATATCAGTTGGTGCGTTTAACATGTTATCTCAAAAAATCATTTTGTTATCTTTGGTGTCACACCGAACCGTTACAACACAGACTTTGTTTACGAGGCTTAATAGAAGGAAAATTAGAAATCCTTTTGTCGCGTGGTCAGTGATTTGGTGGTTGGTCTCAATATAGGGTACAGGGGAGATAGATTACCAATTTATTTATTATTTATTTGAAATGTCCTCAAGCTACATTCAGTACACTATAGAGGAAAGGGGTAGGTACATGATTGTATTAAACATGAAACTACTGTGAAGAGAGAAGGAAGAAACAAAAAAATACATAATCAATAAATCAAGTATGGTATCAATGCACAGTTAAGACAAAAAGTAAAGGATGACACTCATTTAAACAATATATTATTAGGAAAAAGTACAAGGCACAACATCAGAGCACGAAACAATTAAGAGGGATAAAACAAAAGAAACAGAAAGAAATAACAGAATTTTGCAGTTGGAGATCACGTTCCCAAGAACATATCTGAAAAAAATGGGGTTGCGTATGCTAACTACAAACGATGGTAGATTATTCTGATCGACTGAGACTTTGGGGAGAAATGAGTGTGTGCACGTGACAGTGTTTGAAAACGAGACATTCACTCTATGACAATGTTCCCTACGAGCAGACGTGAATGGTGGTGAGTGAACGAAGAGTGAATGGAGAGTGCTTTGCTATATTTTATGAAAAAAAAGTGAAATGCCAGCTTGATTCCGGCGAATGGCAAGTAGAGGGATGTTTTAACAAAGTATGAGCGTTACCATATGGTCACACATTTCCTGACTAAACAATTTAATTTATGCAGCTTTAGAAAACCTCTGCAGAATACCAGTAATTTTCTTCGCGATAGCTTAGGGTATCCCTTAAAGATAACTTATGCCCGAAGTTCTGAATGTTTATTGGGGAGGTACCTAAATAGGAGCGCCAAATAGTGGTTCTAAATTTCACCGTGTTGGCCTGCAATGCACCTTCAAGTAAACGGATATTTTTGTATTATCATTTTTCAATAGTGTGGCGCACATGGTCCTAAAGATATCCTGCACTGTAAAATATCCAATGAAATTTCAAAACTGATGAAGCAATGTCTTTTTTGCGAACAAGCGTGTTATTTTACGTGCTACCAAGGTCACGCTACGCTTTTAGGTTGCGCATGTAAGTCAGTTACGTAAGTTCGTTAGATCGTTTTACGTTCCCTGCAAGGAGATTCTGTGGCACTCATACTCATAGGCCAATATATTGTATATTTCAGGTGCACTGTAAGGGATATAAGTATACAATACTCCAAGAGAACAAGAAATATGTATTGGCTATCTACTTTTACTAGCTATGGGAAGCTACCACATAGACAAAGTTATCGCAGGCAGAGGATTCCGGTGGTCTCTTGAGAAATTTAGGTATATTGTATGATAATTCTTTGAATTTAACATCGCGAAACCACGATAAGATTATGCGGAACGCCGAAGTAGATGACTCCGAAAAGTCCCCCCCCCCCCCCCGTCGTTCTGTGTACCTACATGGTACACAGCCTTATAGGAAGCCTATAGCAGACGCCAAACCTTTGCTTGCTGACGTCCGTGGCAATGTTGGGTGGGACTTAGACGAAATTGAAGCAGAGTATAAAGAATGAGGCGAGGGAGCACCAATCCACTTAACTGCTCAGGTGTAGGAGATGAAGGCATTGACGCAAATTTACCTTCAAGTTCGCTGACGACAAATGTTCCTCGCTCTATTGCAGTTACCCGATAGAACTGCTACACGATCGACTTTTGGGCGAGTTGGTGCTTTGACATAAAAACCATCCTAGGGGCGTAACTAAACAGCCTGTCCTTGCGCGTGTGCTCGTCTCTTTCTTCCTCTGCTTTGTGTTTAGTTGCGTCCACAAGATGGTTTCTATGCCGATATAAGTGGTTCGAGGGAGTACTGGCCAGGTGGATGCTAACTTGGGCATCTACTGGATTGCAACAATAAAGAAAAAAAACTACTGAATTGCCATTCATTAAAAACATTGAGTGGCATTTACTTTGCGAGGTAGCCATAAGCAACGTGTGGTGCTTATTCACAGTACATGATCCAACGTCACTCAATTTGAATTCCAGATGTAAATCGCTCAAAGCTACCATATTAAATGAGATAACAAGCGACAATAAACTGGCCGTTAAACAACGTCGATACCGATGGAAAGTGCATTTTCTGGTGCACATTTGGATTGAGAAAACTGTCCACTTCCTCATAACTGTCATCATCATCATCATCGTCATAATCATCATCAGCCTGACTCCGTCCACTGCAGGACCTCCCTCGTTCCGTCAGTCAACTCGGTCCTGTGCTTGCTGCTGCCGATTTATACCCACAAACTTCTTACTTTCATCTGCCCACCTAACCTTCCGTCTCCCCCTAACCCGCTTGTCTTCTCTGGGAATCTAGTTTGTTACCCTTAATGACCAGCGGTTATCCTGTCTACGCGCTACATGCGCGGCCCATGTCCATTTCCGCTTCTTGATTTCAACTATGATATCCTTGACCCCCGTTTGTTCCCTAATTCACTCTGCTCTCTTCTTGTCTTTTAAGGTTACACCTACCATTTTCTTTCCATTGCTCACAGCGTCGTCCTCAATTTAGGCTGAACCCTCTTTGTAAGTCCTCAGAAGTGTGCCTATAACAGCAAAAAATGCATGTGGAATGAAGGGAACGGCAATAGCATTGTGACCAAACTGTGCCGTAAATACGAAGTCAGCATAGGCATCTAATGCTTCACACCATTTCCCATTGAATGCACAACGAATCTCTAAATTTATTTTTCGTGTTGTGTCAAGGTCCGAAATATAGTTTAAGGTTTAATATTTTTGGTGTTGTGCACGACATTCTAAAAATGTCTCAGGTCACAGAAGATCTTGCTGATAAATCGGTGCCAGAAGATTTCTGTAATTAAAAGAAAACAACAAGCTCGGTTTATTCTAGGCTTTGAAAATTTATTTTCTGCATTACCACACACAGCCGCTTTCTCCGTGAAGATGCCTGGCTAACACACAACGTGCGGACGGCATCTTTCATCACACCGCGCTCAAATGCAATCGCATGTATGGGTTAACAAATCGCTACGCGCGAACACGTACCACAAATTATCACACGACTGCACCACCGCTGATGAGTTCAAAAACGACAAAAGCGTTGCTTCCGGCTTCTCGGATTCTAGCGCACCACGTGACAAAACACATCAGCTTGGCGGTATTTTCTTCTCTTTTACAAAATGAGCACATGAACGGAAACTTAGAGTGCTCATTTGTAGTCTTCTCGGTGTTTATTAAAAACACCGCGCAAGAACTTCCGCAATTTTTTGAGAAACATATCTCAGTCTGTCATTTTCATGGTCGGTTCCGACGTCAAAACACGGATATTTTTTACTGTAGAGCCGAGCGTGACCATACCAGTCACAGGCTATATCTTGTAAACTAAAACCTCGTTCACGATGAAATTTTCAGTGACCTATGCAGACACAAATACGATTGAAAAACGCATCTGTTTTTAAAATACTCATAAAAAAGAAACTGGTATCTAGTGGATTAAGAATAGCTTTCATTTGTGTTATGCTTCCTGTACGGTGATAGTTCTTTAGTATAAAACTGAGAGCAACGTTACACTGCTTCAATTGCTTCAAAATTTGAGATCCGAAGCTACGCATTATCACTGATTAGGTAATACTGCAGGTGCCAGGAGGTTAGAGGTTGACTCCCAGTTGATGACAGGTGGCACGCCGGGATTCTTCGTGAAGTTGTGCTGGACATCGATAATACCGCTGGCGCTTATGGTGAGCCTTGTCCTTAATTTTAGAAATTTTCTTCTCTACTCTCCGTAAAATAATTCCTACCATTTTTCCTACCTTGCTTAACCTTGCTAACCAAACTTACCAGTAGATTAGTCTGTAGGTATTAAACCCAACTGAGGCCTAACTTTCAACTATTATTAGTGCTTAGTGCCTGGAAAGCCAAACCTTGGTAGTATAATTAAACTTCAATTTTACTGTGTATGTGCTTGCGGGCGCGCGTGCATGCATAAGTGTGTGTGCGTACGTGTATGAGAACATTTGCATTCACTTGCAAAGGTTGTGTCGTCCCAACTGACATGAATTCATGCTGCAGGTGTTGCTGTCAGCAAAGGCATTCCGTCCTATTACTGTGGAACGTCAACACCCTGTCTTCCTTACCGCGCTCATCGCTTGGGTACAAATGGTGGAATTCAGCTTCATCCCTGTCTACGCTTTTGTCTTCGTATTCCACACGAAGTTGGTAAGCGAGAACACACATAACGGCAATGTTTTCGTGTGAAAGTTACTTTCTGTAACTAACCACGCGTGAAACACCTTGCAAATCATTCTTTAGTTTATGTAAGCACCCTGTCACGTTTCGTCATTGCATGTCGTTCGTATTAGGGGTCCGGGCCACTTGTAGGGTTTCATCGTATATTACACGTGCTCTCTTTTCACGGACAAATGGAAATGATGTTTCGGCATTTCTTTGTAATTGGGCGAAAAGCGTAACAGCATCGTGATTACTGTATTATTCCTGAAAAGTCTCAGTGAGGTTTATTTTAGCATATAGGCTCAGAAACTACCGGTCTATTATGTTCTTTTCATTTCCCGCATCGTGACTGAAGTGAAGGCAAAACAAGTGCCGTTGTGAAATATTTTTTTTTGTCTTTAGCGCTTTGAACCCGCTGAGTCGTTCGTTCATTCTGTAGCTCTGTTCAGCGCAGTCATGCATCCTGCGTCTCATAATTACGGTATATACAGCTCATGCAAAACCCGAAGTAAAATTTATTTAAGGGCGAATTTCTCTGTACATAGGAACGAACAGATCATCACGTGCATCTGTGAATAAAATTCATTTGTATTACCTCAATCTAACGAATCATTCCAGAGCCTCCGAGATTGCTTAGTGCCGCTACCAACGTGGGTTCCTGTTAGCTGGGAACAGGCGATGCAATACCGTCAGAGACTTGCAGCTGAAGGACTGGACACGCGCAACCTACCACCGCCGCCTGTGGTGCAGCGAGTTGCAGCCAGCGCTGCTCCACCTCCCTCACCCAGAGACAACGTACGGGCACCAAGCTTCTCTTTCAACGCCGTGTTTGGCACGAATACCGTCGCTATATTTATCTTTGCCAGGCCATCATAAAGGTTATATTTCTATATATAGCATCATTCAATGACTACTCCTTATCGATCCTGCAACTATAGGTGCAGGTAACTGTTTTGCCATTTGACTTTGTATTATTGAAGGTATACAGAATATAACGCAACATAATTTCCTATTTTAGTGCTTTATGTCATGTTTATTCCTCGTGCAAAGATGCATATTAGCCAGACTGAACCCACTACTCTGTAAGCGATCACCATAGTTACATCCGCAAAAGCCAACCAAACACCGCATGAATGTCCACGAGGAAACCGACAGTGATGTGTTGGTTGGCGAGCTTCGTACCTCTTCTGATTGCGACGATATCTTCTCTAGACGGCATCGACATTGCTTTGCATGAATTCACGATGGGAGCTTCTTGCTTTTGTAACAGGACACGCGATATGTCATGTAACGATAAGCAAATCTAATAATAAGGAGTCGCTGAAGCTGAGGTAAAGTGAAATCGCGAGTTTGTTCAGTTGATGTATGTTTATGGTAAAGCAACCGACAGCGCTGACAGATTACAACATGTACAGGCACAAAAATCGGGCACATGCCAGTTCGTATGGGGTTGTTCTTTTTCTGTGCTACACAGAAACGCCAAGGAAAAAAAAGTATGTGCACAAACTTGCAACTCTTTATCGCTAATCACGTGCGTCATACAGCGTGTTGTTTTTACACAATTGAGATATTTCATAAAAAAGCTCATCACCGTACGTTATCGCGCATGAAGTTTATGTGAAGACGGAAACATTTATCCGCTGCTAAAATTTACCTTAACGTGACTAATTCAACAAAACTTGTTAGGTAAGTCCTAAATATTAATATGAAAGCACTTGTTTGCTTTAGATGTCGTACTACATGGTAATTTATGAAATACACATTATCCGGAAATCATCAATGATTGTCGTAGTTTAGAATAGGATATTCGTAGAATTTCAAATTGGAAATCAGAACAAAAAGCACCCACAGGTAGCTTGCTACGTAGCCAGCACGGTTGCTTTACTATGTCACTCTGGAACTGCCCATGACAGAGACGTTTCCAATTTCGAATCAAAGCACCCCGAAATGGAATGACGTGTCAAGATCAGGAAGCATTCGGAAATACACAAGTAGGCAGCTCATTGTCTGGGTGAGATGTGTAATCCTTGCCTTTTTCTTTAAAGATGTGCAGGAAACTATTCCGTCAGCCTGCAAAAAAAAAAAGTGGCGTTGAAGTGGCTGCCCCTGAGGTTTAAGCGTCCTATATAAGAAAAAAAAAACGTTGGTATTGCCATTGGTTTTTTTTTCTTGCCGACATCTCAAAACAAAGATGTAACTGCCAAACACCACAGGCGAAAGTGCCACCAAAAAAGAGATGACATCCACATTTTTACAAAAAGATACCGCCGTGGTGCACCGTTGTTCAAGCAACGTCACTTCCCCATCTCGGGCAACTCCGGTTTGAAGTACTAGAGTTTGTGCAATTCCTAATAACCGGGCGGGATCACATGAGAGATGCCACCCTTGAAAAACATTGATGAATATCTAGAATGTGTGAAATTCTGTGTTTTCGAAAAGGGGCTTTGCCATAAATAATCATGCATTATAACGTGAAAGTACAAACAACTGCATTCCTCTCAGTGACTTAAAAGTGCATTGACGAACTTTTGTTTGTTTTTCACATCATTTATCATCCATTTGCGGCAAACCTTTCCGCGTCAACAAATATAACATATGTAAGAAGGATAGGAGCGTGACTTTCATGCGTTTTTTATGGCAATCTGTAATACATAAGAAATACCATTTATATACACACGTGAAAGAATTAGTGGCAGATAAAAATATGAAAAGATTAGGGTGAACTGTGCTATATTATGATTCGTGGAGACGTCTGAATTGATGTAATGGGCGTTTATTAAATTGAAATATGAATTTTAGTGCCACGGAAGGAAAGCTTTAATGATCTAACAGATATATATATATATATATATATATATATATTATATATATATATATATATATTATATATATATTATATATATATATATATATATATACACAATCTGGACCTTGGTATCGCTTAACATAATTTTACACCCACTTAATGCACGATGGGCTGCTAACTGCCATGAAGACTTTTCATTTCTGTCGCGCATCAGCTTTCACCTAATATATTCTTCAAGCATTGTCTTATCGTGTCCTATATGTGATTGTTCACCCAGGAGGGCCTTTTGCAAACTATGCTGTCTACGCAATCCAAACACCTTTTAAATACCTTATTCCGCACCTCTTTTATACATTTTATTGCAGTTAACTGTTGCACAGATATTCAACAAACGCTGAGAAGACAACTTTCGTGTCATGCTTTCCAGCTATTCAGCAGAGAAAAAAAGAATCAAAACGTCTAGATACTGTTTGAAAGCGTGCACCAAGTGTAGGAGTTCACTGTTTAAATGTCAGATAAGGGAAGCCTAAAGCTCTCAGGCATTTCCTTTACATTCAATGCAGGCTACATGTGTTAGGAGTAAAGCCAAAAAGTGAAAAAAGGTGCCTACCAAAATCAGTGAAACGTTTTGTAGCCAGTTCAATCTTCAGCACCTCTACTATGAAGTCAGGCCCCCATAGTAACAACAGCAAAACTGCGTAAATTTTCCAAGCTGGAGAGGCAGTGGCTGCTTCGTTAGGCAGTGTCTATCACAGAGTGAAAGAAAAGCAGCAGCCAGAAACACTGATCAAAATAGGAAGAGGGTTACCTTGTTACCTTGCATACTTAAAATTACACGTGGCATCAACCGAATAACTGTAAAGAATGACGTGATAGTTGCGTTCTCAGATCATTTTAAATCCAAGAGGCCATGAGGAATACGGTATTATTACTGGTATTTGATTGTGTAGATAACTCAATTCTCTAAGTTCCGCTCATGTGCGCAAAGTCACATATTGAGCCAACAGGACGATCTTGAAACATCGGATTAAGACAACACAGGTACACGCCTTATATGCCACCATCTTGAGGCCATTGATCAGCACATTGCTCATGATGGGAGTTTACACTTATGTTTATTGGTACCAAGTTGTCGAATCACCGTAAGTAATTGAAAAAAGACGCGGCATCGTAGAGGCCTATTTTATACCAAAAATTGTCAACCAGAGCAACGGAAGCTTTTACTCCTTCCATGGTGCTTTAAAACAAAGTTTTCACTTTGATAGACGTCTATTACACCACAATTGACCCGTATTTGTCAATCCACCGTTGAGCCTCATTCATTTCAAGTTTTCAAGTGCTTCTGACTATTGCATGTGTGAATAAATATGATGTGCAATGTTAGCAAGAACAAGTTGCAAGGTTCCGCACGTATGTTTTCTGTCTTCTTTTTTGTCCGTGTGCTTTAGAATAGAGCATCTAAAGAATGGCACAATCGCCAAAAGTGATCGTCCGTCTGACTGTTTAGGTCTCTCGTATAGACATTTCCTTAAGCAGTTCCACTCTTGGGTGAATCACGACCTGGTTTAAGAAGACAACTTTAAGAGTTGCCAGAAACCTCAGTGTGACTCAATCAGCTCTTGCCTTCTGCGTTTGTAAATACAATGGAAGAGGCAAAAACAAACGACCAAATAATTACGGATCGCCAAAGAAGTTTGGCCAAAAAAGTGATACGTTTAGGCTAACTTGAAATTGTTTTTGCTATAAAAGAAAAAAAGAGAACACTTGCGGTGATTGTCATAAATGCCATCTGAAGCCATCGGAAGCAGTCGATTCTACTTAAATTACAACTAAACAGCAACAGGAAAGAGAATATGAAGCCTCAAGGAAAAGGAAGCCAGATGCCCATAGTACCAACAACAGCAAGATGTTTAAACTTTTAAGCTGGAAAGACAATGATTGCGCCATTCTATGACAATGTCTACCACTGAGAAAATTTAGAAGCCTGTGTGACGCCGTAGGTTGGGTCAAAATGGCGGCTCAAGAAAACTCTTCTTTACAAATTTTCATTCAATTACTACTGGTGCGACATTGTAATGAATTCGCTTACAGCCATTTACAGGCTCGCTGTTTCAATTATGTCGTATACACGTAAAACTAGCTACAACCTCATAAAGTCAGTTCTGTTTATTTTTTGTTTTATCTGCTGTTCGCTTCTACCCTGAAGGATTGCATGTTTTCTAAGAGCAATGCACTGCCACTGTGACTTATGTGCGCTACGTTAGTACAATGGTAGCGATTCGTGGCTACTGACATGATACTCTAGGAGTTCAATCCTGGCCATGGAGGTCATGCTTCGATATAGGGCAAACCTTTGCGCCTCGTGTACCAATAAACTTATTTTTACGCGAAGAAGCCCTGTGATAAAATATTCCGGAGGCCTCCGCTAAGGCGCGCCTCATAATAATGTTTTACGTTTGGCTCGCAAAACACCACAAGGCATTTGAAATGAGATACGATATCTGAGCACATTGAAGAACGTTGTTCCCACTGCCTTGCTGTTACATTTTTACCATTGTGACCTCAGCAGGTGACGCACTCGTCGATTGACCTCCTCGGTACGCATCTGATCCTGACCACTGAGGCACAGATGAGCCCCTCGACCAGCGACTGGCGCTATGACAGCTCCGATGAAAACAAAGGAGAGCCTCCCGTGAAGTTTCGCTCACCGCCGGATAAGGTTAGAAGCAGTTCACGCAAGTCAAAATTCCAAATTGGCGCTACAGATATTATTTACAGCTCTGTCATTTACGCTCTACAGCTCAGGACATTTGCGTCAGATATAAGATATTGAAATAATTGCACTTTTAAAGTGAACGGAGAAATGATCACCACATTAGGTCACTTGGTAGCGCAATAGACGCGTTATTCGAACGTCGCTGACTTGGTCCCAGCAAGCGGCACAAGCTGCTTTTTCGTCCTCTTTTCTTTCTTCAAGTTTATATTTCTTTATATACTGTGGACTACGTGAATATAGTCTGTATACGCCAAACTATTAGCGTCTAATAACAGACACAACGATTCACAAGAAATCCAAATTGCTTGTAGCCGTAAAAACAAAAAAAAATATTCGAATTGTAAGAACAATAAACTGTTTATTAATGCGGCCGCATCTGTCCGAGAAGTTTCGCTAGCCTCCACAACGTTGCATCTGATGTGTGAAAAGAAGTAGAGCTACGCAGGGCCGGGCGCGCAAATTGCGGATGCTTTAGGAAGCTTCCTCACACCGAAACGCCAGAGATTGATATGCAAAGGCATTGTTAGCCGCACAAATGAAGCTTTTTTAAACTACTCGTGGTAAGCAATGTCGTTGTCACAGCGCTTTTATCATGAGAAGTCATTTTTTCTAATACATTACATATTTTTAATGCATATTTGAAGAGTTAATGACATTTTTTACACGCGCAGCTAGTACCTGAATCCGGCACCTTCTACAAGTCCAGGGCACTCAGTTCATTGCTGCGCCTTGTGAGATCACGTGATACAACCGGAAACGCCGTTTCGCCACCACCACGACGAACGAAAGATAGATGCGGAACTGGCGAAATTCGCAGTATATTCAGAAAAAAACGTCGGTGCCACAAACAAGCAAGATGTATCACCAGTGGCCAGCGTAAGCCACGCTGAAACCCAGGAAAAGCTAGCACCACTTCCAATGAACGAAGGAGGACGCGCCACACCATATGGAAGCCCAAATGCTGTACCTGTAGCAAGGGCTGCAACACCTGACTGTGCGGCTCTTAGCGGGTGTGAGCTGAACAGAAGAGCTGAAAGTCCGAACAACCTTGCTATCTACGAGGGCCGTGTGGCAGGGCCGTCGAGGACGATGAAACGAGAGTCGTTTCACGAAGGCATCCCCACCAAGGCATCCCCACCACGTGAACTCGTTAGAAGGAAAGATAAAACGCCTTTGGAAACCACAGTTTCGCCGGACCTGCTGAATCCACAGGTTAAAACACGGCACTACAAAAGGCACCCTGGTTCTCCACCCACAAAGTCGAAGAGCGGTTCGTCTTCAGCATCAACTCCAGCCGGGATGTTAAAATCACGGCGGAGATCTTTGGGTGTCAACACTGTCCTGGCCAAGGCGTCGTTCTTTGCAGCTGCTCAAGCTCGGAGGGCCACCGTGTCTCCTAAAAACACAAGTGAAAATGCTGAAGTGACTTCACCGGCTGCTATCGCTTCATCCAGCTCCATGCGGCGTGAGTCAGCCCACAAGAAGACAGAGACTTCAGACAGAGAGCTGCTTCCTGGGAAAAATAAGGCTGCTGACAGTGGGGTGCATTTGCCTGCTATAGGGTCACCATCATCTTCACGTAAACCAGTGCCATCTCCTAGTGAAGAAGCGGTCAGTCATCGCAGGTGCCACGATGGTGGTGTCACTGCTGCGTCGCCGAATATGCTGGAAAAGAAGCAACCTTCCAAGAAAGGGGCAGCGCAGCACCAGCCGCGTGGAGGAATGCCACCACCCCCGATGTCCCCGGCAAGCCACGCGGAGAATGCTCACCACGCAGCGCTGTTTTCGCCTGCTCCGAAAGCCAATAGTAATGCCGCAGCTCGCAAAGTAACCGCCAAGAAAAAGAGGCAGCCAGGATTGAGCAAAGGGACAGCTCGTGACCGCAGCGCGTTTTTAGCGCTATGTACTGGTCTTTGTGGAGTGGTAAGTTCCAGTGTAAATATCCGAACTTCGTGGCTAAATCTGCGTAATATTTGTGCTGAGAGTTTGTTTTAATGCAGCATTGGATGATATAGTTTACTATTGAGCATTGCGTGTGCGAGAATAGATTACCAATATAGTAGCCCTAGGCTGTCATTAAGCCATGAGTTAGAATGCATTTACATCTTTAAATCACTCCAACTGCTTTCTACTGAGGCTTGTGGTTCGGCTTTAAGCTATCCGCAAGCATACAAAAAAAAAAGGTGAACCAACGCTGCGAAATTTGCGCTGTTTGCATGATAGTAACGTGAACTGTATATCAGGTTAGTAGCCCGGTAGGGGGAAAGGGGGACTAGGGGCAAACACGTGTTTTGTAACAAATACATTAAAAAAGAATAGCATCAAAGCCTTCAACACGTGCCCTCTGCACCTTCCCCCGAAAAAAACCTCGTGGCTATGAGGCTGCCTTATATTCTGGAAATATTGTATGCAGCATAGTGCTAAATGTTTCGCTCACCGCCGGATAAGGTTAGAAGCAGTTCACGCAAGTCAAAATTCCAAATTGGCGCTACAGATATTATTTACAGCTCTGTCATTTACGCTCTACAGCTCAGGACATTTGCGTCAGATATAAGATATTGAAATAATTGCACTTTTAAAGTGAACGGAGAAATGATCACCACATTAGGTCACTTGGTAGCGCAATAGACGCGTTATTCGAACGTCGCTGACTTGGTCCGAGCAAGCGACACAAGCTGCTTTTTCGTCCTCTTTTCTTTCTTCAAGTTTATATTTCTTTATATACTGTGGACTACGTGAATATAGCCTGTATACGCCAAACTATTAGCGTCCTAATAACAGACAGAACTATTCACAAGAAATCCAAAATTGCTTGTAGCCGTAAAAACAAAAAAAAATATTCGAATTGTAAGAACAATAAACTATTTATTAATGTGGCCGCATCTGTCCGAGAAGTTTCGCTAGCCTCCACAACGTTGCATCTGATGTGTGAAAAGAAGTAGAGCTACGCAGGGCCAGGCGCGCGAATTGCGGATGCTTTAGGAAGCTGCCTCACACCGAAACGCCAGAGATTGATATGCAAAGGCATTGTTAGCCGCACAAATGAAGCTTTTTTAAACTACTCGTGGTAAGCAATGTCGTTGTCACAGCGCTTTTATCATGAGAAGTCATTTTTTTCTAACACATTACATATTTTTAATGCATATTTGAAGAGTTAATGCCATTTTTTACACGCGCAGCTAGTACCTGAATCCGGCACTTTCTACAAGTCCAGGGCACTCAGTTCATTGCTGCGCCTTGTGAGATCGCGTGATACAACCGGAAACGCCGTTTCGCCACCACCACGACGAACGAAAGATAGATGCGGAACTGGCAAAATTCGCAGTATATTCAGAAAAAACGTCGGTGCCACAAACAAGCAAGATGAATCACCAGTGGCCAGCGTAAGCCACGCTGAAACCCAGGAAAAGCTAGCACCACTTCCAATGAACGAAGGAGGACGCGCCACACCATATGGAAGCCCAAATGCTGTACCTGTAGCAAGGGCTGCAACACCTGACTGTGCGGCTCTTAGCGGGTGTGAGCTGAACAGAAGAGCTGAAAGTCTGAACAACCTTGCTATCTTCGAGGGCCGTGCGGCAGGGCCGTCGAGGACGATGAAACGAGGGTCGTTTCACGAAGGCATCCCCACCAAGGAATCCTCACCACGTGAACTCGTTAGAAGGATAGATAAAACGCCTTTGGAAACCACAGTTTCGCCGGACCTGCTGAATCCACAGGTTAAAACATGGCACTACAGAAGGCACCCTGGTTCTCCACCCACAAAGTCGAAGAGCGGTTCGTCTTCAGCATCCTCTCCAGCCGGGATGTTAAAATCACGGCAGAGATCTTTGGGTGTCAACACTGTCCTGGACAAGGCGTCGTTCTTTGCAGCTGCTCAAGCTCGGAGGGCCACCGTGTCTCCTAAAAACACAAGTGAAAATGCTGAAGTGACTTCACTGGCTGCTATCGCTTCATCCAGCTCCATGCGGCGTGAGTCAGCCCAAGAGAAGACAGAGACTTCAGACAGAGAGCTGCTTCCTGGGAAAAGTAAGGCTGCTGACAGTGGGGAGCATCTGCCTGCTATAGGGTCACCATCATCTTCACGTAAACTAGTGTCATCTCCTAGTGAAGAAGCGGTCAGTCATCGCAGGTGCCACGATGGTGGTGTCACTGCTGCGTCACCGAATACGCTGGAAAAGAAGCAACCTTCCAAGAAAGGGGCAGCGCAGCAACAGCCGCGTGGAGGAATGCCACCACCCCCGATGTCCCCGGCAAGCCACGCGGAGAATGCTCACCACTCAGCGCTGTTTTCGCCTGCTCCGAAAGCCAATAATAATGCCGCAGCTCGCAAAGTAACTGCCAAGAAAAAGAGGCAGCCAGGATTGAGCAAAGGGACAGCTCGTGACCGCAGCGCGTTTTTTGCGCTATGTACTGGTCTTTGCGGAGTGGTAAGTTCCAGTGTAAATATCCCGAACTTCGTGGCTAAATCTGCGTAATATTTGTGCTGAGAGTTTGTTTTAATGCAGCATTGGATGATATAGTTTACTATTGAGCATTGCGCGTGCGAGAATAGATTACCAATATAGTAGCCCTAGGCTGTCATTAAGCCCTGAGTTAGAATGCATTTACATCTTTAAATCACTCCAACTGCTTTATACTGAGGCTTGTGATTCGGCTTTAAGCTATCCGCAAGCATACAAAAAAAAAGTGAACCAACGCTGCAAAATTTGCGCTGTTTGCATGATAGTAACGTGAACTGTATATCAGATTAGAAGCGCGGTAGGGGGAATGGGGGACAAGGGGCAAACACGTGTTTTGTAACAAATACATTGAAAAAGATTAGCATCAAAGCCTTCAACACGTGCCCTCTGCACCTTCCCCCGAAAAAAACCTTGTGGCTATGGGGCTGCCTTAATTCTGGAAATATTTTATGCAGCATAGTGCTAAATGTTTTGAGGTCTGTCTGGTCTTGTAGCGATTTGTTTATTGTACGCAATTCTATTTACTTGCCTTAGTTCCTTCAAATGAATACTATAATTGACGCACTCACGCTTACCCTGGCTTTATTATCTGTCATTTTGTTTTTTGATTAGAAAACAGCTCCATCGGACCATTTGAAACATTGGCAGTGGCTGTTAGCCAGTAGCAATCCGCTACTGTGACAAAAAAGAGTGTTTAAAAGGCTTTCCATTTTTTTCCGTGAGAACATTGGCTCACAAAAACAAATTTTTATTTCCTCTAATTGGTGTTTTTATTGCACGTAACGGGGCCCAGCGTGGTACGCAAATTCAGTCAGCCTCACAAGAGTGGAAACTTGGGCTAGGTGGTGCGTAGTCATATTTTGCAAGATGTTTCAGCGCGCGAACAAAGGAAAAGGGACAGGGTAGACAGAAAGAGCGCTGACTTCCAACTAACTTTATTTGACAGAGTGGCAAGAATATATACTGCTAAAAAGGATGATAACAGAGCATGAAGGTAAAGGCACGCCTAATCTGCACATCAGTAACAAACACGTGTGACAGGTCCTCTATTGCCTCAAAGCCCAGCTAGGTAATCACGTTCATCCTGTGATAAAGCAATCGATGATGTGCTTACACATTTATCTCCTAGCAAGTGTATTTTTTCGGCTTCAATAATTTCTCGGGTAAGCTGGTCCCTGTGCCTTGCCAATATTGAGCACTGATCAAGGAGAGGGGTGCACCCTGTTGCGTAGCGCCGGGCCTATCCCGCCGCTGACCTCCACTGTTGAGAACGACGGACCGATCCCGCCGAAGCCACCACTGTTGCGAAAGACGGCGACGCCAACACGGCCCCGGAGGCGCCACTGCTTTCAACTCCGCCGGGAAGGTCACCAGCCGTTTGGTAGCGTATGTTTATCAGCTCGCGACTGCTTCTGCGCAGAGCTGATAAGACGAGCGGACGAGACGACGGTGAGCTAAACAAGGTTTATGTACAGCATATTTACAGAGGCGTTACAATTTCGGCACTGGGGCCGACAGAGACTCGAAGAGCCTAACTCTCCTCTCTAACACATAGGTCAGTCTTTCGCCTAAGACCGCTGACTCACACACATGTCGGCACTCCGACACGGGGACGCCTCTCACATAGGACCGCCGATCGCGACGCGCCGCAGGGCTTCTTTTATTTACACCGGGTCCAACCAAAATGTCCAATCAGAAGCGCCGCTGGTCGTCCGGGCAGATTCCGCCAATGGGGGTCGCCGCGCCATGCGTCAGACCACCAGGCACGAGAACGCCGGCTCGCTGTCACGTGCGCAACTGACTCACTGCACGTGGGCCAGAGGAGCGCCGCGCGTGTTCACGCCGTCGAGGTGATCGCGCCAGGCAGACTGCGGGCTGGCCTTGACCCAGATTGCCTTTTTCAGAGGCACGGTCGTTTGACGAGGACTCGCTGGCATAACAGCACCCCCGCCGCCAGACAATGCACCGGAAAGACGAGCTGCTTCCACGGGGCTCGGATGTCAGGTGCGCTCGTTCGCCAGGTCCCTCCAGGTTCGCCTCCAGGGCCATGGGGAGACTACAGCTCCAGACTGTTCCGGGAACACATCCCATTTTGACGACGGATCCCAGCTCCACGGGCTTGTCGCCACAACTTGCTGGCCAACTTCGCTCGTCTCTTCCGACCATCTTCGGTTTCAGCACTTGTCGATGGTTCTGCAACTTGCTAAGAACGGTTCGACAACAGACAACACACAACACAAGCAAGTGCCCTCGGTCACCCAACAGAACACCAGACAAAGTATAGAACAACAAATACCTATCTACGTGTCTATCGGAATTTCGTTCCCTCTACATCAAGAGGCACATGTGGGACAAAAGACTCCTAAAGTAAGAACTTGAATTTTTCACAATTACAACCCCACAACGAATTAGAATACCACATAAAGTTGGCCCCTTGAGATCACTCTGAACGAGAGCGCTCAGCCCAGGTCGTGATGAGGTCAAAATTTTGCCCCGAATCGCCAGCCAGAAACCGAAGGGTTGAGAAGTTACTAGCTGGAACGCACTGCTCAATGCACCTGCATTAGCGTTTACCTTTTCTTTTTTTTCTTAGCGAACGTCAAAGTTGCGCTGTGGAGCAACATGCCCCACTTCAGTAACTGGCCACTTTTAGGCGACGATACCTATGCGGCACCAAGAGCGGCTCACACTTTCGACGTTGCACAGGGGAACAACGATACGGCTTGCTACGGATTGACTCCTCACCGCTTAGCTCGATATCGTGTTCGATCACCGTCGTGTCTCCGGGACGGTCCGACAACACATACCCAAACTCGGAAACAATCTTTCTCAGGTCCTCTTTCTCAGGTCCTCCTTCACTTACGCTAGGCTCTAGGTTTATCTGCTCCCAAATTACTTTCGATCCCCCTTCGATCACCTCACTAGAACTCAAATTTTCTGCTCCCTCTTCCTCTGCAGCATTCAACAGCAGATTTACGACCACTTGATGTTGAACATTGGGTTTCATCAAGTTGTAAATTTTGTTCTGCCGCCTTCCTACTTGCACCTCATAAGTTGTATCGCAAGGCTTCGATAATACTGTGGCGGGCCCTTCCCAATCAACCTCAAGCTTGTTCCTTTTTGGTGGCTGCCGCCGCATTACCTGATTATCAACTTCAAAAGCGCGCTTCTTCCCCGATTTCTCGTAGTGCTCCTTCGACAGCACTTTTGCCGCGTTTTTCTGGCTTTCCACGAGCGCTTCAATTTGGCTTTCCACTAGCGCTTCAATCGAGAGATCCTCACTCTGCCCTCGAATGAGCGTCTCTCGATCAACTCTCGGCAGCTCGCTCGAACTTTCCGCTACAGGCGAGAGCGTTGCAACCCTCTCGCTCTGACTCAATGGCGCCACGTCGTCTCCCCCAGCGCATACCGCGCCGGCCGCTCCCGCGACGGGCCGCTCGCGTGACTGCTCACATGACTCATGCGGAAAATTTCCTTTCTGGGGTTCCGTCGACCCGCCGACAAGGTCACTTGAGAGTTCACCGCATGGAACCAAGTCAAGCTTCCGCGAAAGCTTTCGCGCTTGCGATCGCGTGGGAGCCATGCACGCTAAGTTGGGGAAGAACGATTTGCCCTGCTCTTTGAGAAGCTGCTCCGAGTTGTTGGAGAAAAGATAAGAAAAACGACCATTCAGCGCGGCAGACACAGCCGCTTCGGTGCAAAGCTTACCGAACGGGCCTTCAATGACAACGGTGGCGATTGGTAAGCGAACACTCTGCTCCTCGGCGACTTGCCTGATCCACGCGCATTCTCCTGTGAAGTCATCCGGAGACACCAATGAAGGATGGACAACGTCCATGGTTGCCGCTGAGTCTCTAAGTGCTCGGCACGTTTTCTCATTGACCCTAATTTCTTGGAGATACGGCTCCAGCAACCGCATGTTTTTTTCTGATTCTCGGATCGTTGCGAAGGCAAACTTTTCCTGACAGTTTCTCGCGATGTGCCCTTCCTTTTTACAGTTGTAGCAGATTAGCGGCTTCCGTTTGTTTTCCGATTCAAATGCCTGTGTGGTAGAAACCTCACTCGATTTCTCCGCTTCTGCTTGCCCTTCCCCTACACTGTCCTTAGTAAGAGATGGGTCCTTTTTGAAATTACGGTGCGGAACGGGTTTCCGTTGATCAGGTTTCCTTGAAAAGCCCTCTTTTCTCTCATCTTTTTCAACGCGCACTGCCCTGCTATGCAACTTTCGGCGAGTATAATACTCCTCAGCTAACTCAGCTGCCTTATTTAACTGTACTTCCCCAAGTCTGTCCTGCAGCCAAAGTTTAACATCCTCCTCGATGCAGCGGTAGAATTGCTCCAATGAAACGCATTCCACCACTTTATCGCGGTCGTCATAAACACCTTCGCCCTTGAGCCATTCAATTAAATCGGCTTTAAGACGAAACGCGAAGTCAACGTGTGACTCATTCCCCTTTTCAGCATACCGGAACCTTTGCCTGAAAGCCTCGGGTGACAACTTATAACGTCTCAAGAGCACTTCCTTAACCTCGTCATAGCTCTCAAACGCTTCCCTAGACAAGCAAGTTATCGCGTCGGACACTTCGCCGGGAAAAAGAGCTAGCAGGTTCCGCGCCCAAAGAGGCCGCTCCAAAGCGTTTCGCTCACAGACGTGTTCAAACTTGACGAGATACTTCGCCATGTCCTCGCCTACTACGAACGGTGGCAGTTGGTCCCGAATTCTAAAACCGCTGACCTGAATCGTCGGAGAAGCTACACTAGGCGCCTGCGAACACTGTAGGATTGCCAATTCTAGTCGTTTCAACTCTAGGCGCTCTTGTCTCTCGGCCTCCTCGCGCTCACGACGTTCGCGCCTTTCAACTTCTTCACGTTCGCGAGCTTCGCGCCTTTCAGCTTCTTCACGTTCGCGAGCTTCTACTTCTCGCCTTTCAGCCTCCTCGCGGCGTGCTTTGATATCCGCCCAGGCCTCATCGACTTCCTCCGCCGACACTCCCTCATCCTTCATGATCTCAAGGATCGCTTGCTTTCGTTTCGCACGGCCCAAAGTAATGCCGAGTTCCTCACAAATTTCGATGAGTTCCTTCACTTTAAGGTTCTCCATCGTTCACACTAGCCTCTTGCTGTTTGCCCCTGTTAAGAATCTACTTGCCGTACCCACTATAAGCCTACTAGCAAGACGCGCAAGCAATTTTTCACACTCCCGTGTTTACCCCCTCCGCATTAACTTTGGTTTCAAAGCACTTCGACTTTGCTTGAAACGATCAAAGCTCACTCTAATGCTTCACACAGCCCTTCTCTAAACTACTACAACCTGAGCTAGAGCAGTCTGGTGAACTGAGGGGAAAACATCAGGCACTCACCGCATCGATGTCGCTGACGCCGGCCGATCCCGCAGCTGCCAACCACTGTTGCGAAAGCCACCTCCGAATCCCACCGCTGCCACCACTGTTGCGTAGCGCCGGGCCTATCCCGCCGCTGACCTCCACTGTTGAGAACGACGGACCGATCCCGCCGAAGCCACCACTGTTGCGAAAGACGGCGACGCCAACACGGCCCCGGAGGCGCCACTGCTTTCAACTCCGCCGGGAAGGTCACCAGCCGTTTGGTAGCGTATGTTTATCAGCTCGCGACTGCTTCTGCGCAGAGCTGATAAGACGAGCGGACGAGACGACGGTGAGCTAAACAAGGTTTATGTACAGCATATTTACAGAGGCGTTACAATTTCGGCACTGGGGCCGACAGAGACTCGAAGAGCCTAACTCTCCTCTCTAACACATAGGTCAGTCTTTCGCCTAAGACCGCTGACTCACACACATGTCGGCACTCCGACACGGGGACGCCTCTCACATAGGACCGCCGATCGCGACGCGCCGCAGGGCTTCTTTTATTTACACCGGGTCCAACCAAAATGTCCAATCAGAAGCGCCGCTGGTCGTCCGGGCAGATTCCGCCAATGGGGGTCGCCGCGCCATGCGTCAGACCACCAGGCACGAGAACGCCGGCTCGCTGTCACGTGCGCAACTGACTCACTGCACGTGGGCCAGAGGAGCGCCGCGCGTGTTCACGCCGTCGAGGTGATCGCGCCAGGCAGACTGCGGGCTGGCCTTGACCCAGATTGCCTTTTTCAGAGGCACGGTCGTTTGACGAGGACTCGCTGGCATAACAACCCACAATCTCGGCAATGAATGCCAAGATGCCCTTGTACCACATTGTGCACATTGTTTCGGTGTTCTCGGAGGCGGTCATTTATGCACCTGCCGGTTTGCCCGACATAGATGCACCCACACGTCAGAACACGTTTACCCACACGTTTACTTGATTCCACTGACGTGTGGGTGCATCTATGTCGGGCAAACCGGCAGGTGCATAAATGACCGCCTCCGAGAACACCGAAACAATGTGCACAATGTGGTACAAGGGCATCTTGGCATTCATTGCCGAGATTGTGGGTGCACCCCTCTCTTTGATCAGTGCTCAATATTGGCAAGGCACAGGGACCAGCTTACCCGAGAAATTATTGAAGCCGAAAAAATACACTTGCTAGGAGATAAATGTGTAAGCACATCATCGATTGCTTTATCACAGGCTGAACGTGATTACCTAGCTGGGCTTTGAGGCAATAGAGGACCTGTCACACGTGTTTGTTACTGATGTTGTTGCGAAGGCGGACCGATCCCGCCGAAGCCACCACTGTTGCGAAAGACGGGGACGCCAACACGGCCTCGGAGGCGCCACTGCTTTCAACTCCGCCGGGAAGGTCACCAGCCGTTTGGTAGCGTATGTATCTCAGCTCGCGACTGCTTCTGCGCCGAGCTGATAAGACGAGCGGACGAGACGACGGTGAGTTAAACAAGGTTTATGTACAGCATATATACAGAGGCGTTACAATTTCGGCACTGGGGCCGACAGAGACTCGAAGAGCCGAGCTCTCCTCTCTAACACATAGGTCAGCCTTTCGCCTAAGACCGCTGACTCACACACATTTCGGCTCTCCGACATGGGGACTCCTCTCTCAGGACCGCCGATCGCGACGCGCCGCAGGGCTTCTTTTATTTACAACGGGTCCAACCAAAATGTCCAATCAGAAGCGCCGCTGGTCGTCAGGGCAGATTCCGCCAATGGGGTCGGCGCGCCATGCGTCAGACCACCCGACACGAGGACGCCGGCTCGCTGTCACGTGCGCCGCAGACTCAATGCACGTGGGCCAGAGAGGCGCCGCGCGTGTTCACGCCGTTGAGATGTTCGCGTCCGGGCGGACTGCGGGCTGGCCTTGACCCAGATTGCCTTTTTCAGAGGCACGGGCGTTTGACGAGGACTCGCTGGCATAACAGCACCCCCGCCGCCAGACAATGCACCGGAAAGACGAGCTGCTTCCACGGGGCTCGGATGTCAGGTGCGCTCGTTCGCCAGGTCCCTCCAGGTTCGCCTCCAGGGCCATGGGGAGACTACAGCTCCAGACTGTTCCGGGAACACATCCCATTTTTGACGACGGATCCCAGCTCCACTGGCTTGTCGCCACAACTTGCTGACCAGCTTCACTCGTCTCTTCTGACCATCTTCGGTTTCAGCACTTGTCGATGGTTCTGCAACTTGCCAAGAACGGATCGACAACAGACAACACACGACACACGCAAGTGCCTTCGGTCACCCGACAGAACACCAGACAAAGTATAGTACAACATATACCTATCTACGTGTCTATCGGAATTTTGTTCCCTCTACATCAAGAGGCACATGTGGGACAAAAGACCCTTAAAATGACAACTCAATTTTTTTTCCCACGTACAACAACGTAACGGATTAGAATACCACAAAGTTGGCCCCTTGAGATCACTCTAAACGAGAGCGCTCAGCCCAGGTCGTGATGAGGTCAAAATTTTCGCCCCGAATCGCCAGCCAGAAACCGAAAGGTTGAGAAGGTACTAGCTAGAACGCACTGCTCAATGCACCTGCATTAGCGTTTACCTTTCCTTTATTTTTTTTTTGATAGCGAACGTCAAAGTTGCGCTGTGGAGCAACATGCTCCACTTCAGTAACCGGCCACTTTTAGGCGACGATACCTATGCGGCACCAAGAGCGGCTCACACTTTCGACGTTGCACATGGGAACAACGATACGGCTTGCTACGGATTGACTCCTCACCGCTTAGCTCGATATCGTGTTCGATCACCCTCATGTTTCCGGGACGGTCCGACAACACATACCCAAACTCGGAAACAATCTTTCTCAGGTCCTCTTTCTCAGGTCCTCCTTCACTTAAGCTAGGCTCTAGGTTTATATGCTCCCGGATTACTTTCGATCCCCCTTCGATCACCTCACTAGAACTCAAATTTTCTGCTTCCTCTTCCTCTGAAGCCTTCAACAGCTGATTTACGACCGCTTGATGTTGAACATTGGGTTTCATCAAGTTGTAAATTTTGTTCTGCCGCCTTCCTACTTGCACCTCATAAGTTGTATCGCAAGGCTTCGATAATACTTTGGCGGGCCCTTCCCAATCAACCTCAAGCTTGTTCCTTTTGGATGGCTGCAGCAGCATTACCTGACTCCCTACTTCAAAAGCATGCTTCTTCACCGATTCCTCGTAGAGCTCTTTCGACAGCACTTTTGCCGCGTTTTTCTGGCTTTCCACTCGCGCTTCAATTTGGCCTTCCACTAGCGCTTCAATCGAGAAATCCTCACGCTGCTCTCGAATGAGCGTCTCTCGATCAACTCTCGGCAGCTCGCTCCAACTTTCCGCTACAGGCGAGAGCGTTGCAACCCTCTCGCTCTGACTCAATGGCGCCATGTCGTCTCCCCTTTCTCCGGAAACCGCGCAGCTAGGTTCGGCGACGGGCCGCTCGCGTGACTGCTCACATGACTCATGCGGAAACTTTCCTTTCTGGGGTTCCGTCGACCCGCCGACAAGGTTACTTGAGAGTTCACCGCATGGAACCAAGTCAAGCTTCCGCGAAAGCTTTTGCGCTTGCGATCGCGTGAGAGCCATGCACGCTAAGTTGGGGAAGAACGATTTGCCCTGCTCTTTGAGAAGCTGCTCCGAGTTGTTGGAGAAAAGATAAGAAAAACGATCATTTAGCGCGGCAGACACAGCCGCTTCGGTGCGAAGCTCACCGAACGGGCCTTTAATGACAACCTTTGCGATTGGTAAGCGAACACTCTGCTCCTCGGCGACCTGCCTGATCCACGCGCATTCTCCTGTGAAGTCATCCGGAGACACCAATGAAGGATGGACAACGTCCATGGTTGCCGCTGAGTCTCTAAGTGCTCGGCACGTTTTCTTATTCACCCTAATTTCTTGGAGATACGGCTCCAACAACCGAATGTTTTTTTCCGATTCTCGGATCGTTGCGAAGGCAAACTTTTCCTGACAGTTTCTAGCGATGTGCCCTTCCTTTTTACAGTTGTAGCAGATTAGCGGCTTCCGTTTGTTTTCCGATTCAAATGCCTGTGTGGTAGAAACCTCACTCGATTTCTCCACTTCTGTTTGCCCTTCCCCTACACTGTCCTTCGTAAGAGACGGGTCCTTTTTGAAATTACGGTGCGGAACGGGTTTCCGTTGATCAGGTTTCCTTGAAAAGCCCTCTTTCTTTTCATCCTTTTCAACGCGCGCTGCCCTGCTATGCAACTTTCGGCGAGTATAATACTCCTCAGCTAACTCAGCTGCCTTGTTTAACTGTACGTCCACAAGTCTGTCCTGCAGCCAAAGTTTGACATCCTCCTCGATGCAGCGGTAGAATTGCTCCAGTGCAACGCATTCCACCACTTTATCGCGGTCGTCATAAACACCTTCGCCCTTGAGCCATTCAATCAAATCGGCTTTAAGACGAAACGCGAAGTCAACGTGTGACTCATTCCCCTTTCTAGCATACCGGAACCTTTGCCTTAAAGCCTCGGGTGACAACTTATAACGTCTCAAGAGCACTTCCTTAACCTCGTCATAGCTCTCAAACGCTTCCCTCGACAAGCAAGTTATCGCGTCGGACACTTCGCCGGGAAGAAGAGCTAGCAGGTTCCGCGCCCAAAGAGACTGCTCCAAAGCATTTCGCTCACAGACGTGTTCAAACTTGACGAGATACTTCGCCATGTCCTCGCCTACTACGAACGGTGGCAGTTGGTCCCGGATTCTAAAACCGCTGACCTGAATCGTCGGAGAAGCTACGCTAGGCGCCTGCGAACACTGTAGGATTGCCAATTCTAGTCGTTTCATCTCAAGGCGCTCCTGTCTCTCGGCCTCCTCGCGACGTTCGCGCCTTTCAGCTTGTTCACGTTCGCGAGCTTCGCGCCTTTCAGCTTCTTCGCGAGCTTCGCGCCTTTCAGCTTCTTCACGTTCGCGAGCTTCGCGCCTTTCAGCTTCTTTGCGAGCTTCGCGCCTTTCAGCTTCTTCGCGAGCTTCTACTTCTCGCCTTTCAGCCTCCTCACGGCGTGCTTTAATATCCACCCAGGCCTCATCGACTTCCTCAGCCGACACTCCCTCATCCTTCATGATCTCAAGGATCGCTTGCTTTCGTTTCGCACGGCCCAAAGTAATGCCGAGTTCCTCACAAATTTCGATGAGTTCCTTCACTTTAAGGTTCTCCATCGTTCACACTAGCCTCTTTCTGTTTGCCCCTGTTAACAATTTACTTGCCGTACCCACTATGAGTCAACTAGCAAGACGCGCAAGCAATTTTTCACTCTCCCGTGTTTACCCCCTCCGCATTAACTTTGGTTTCAAAGCACTTCGACTTTGCTTGAAACGATCAAAGCTCACTCTAATGCTTCACACAGCCCTTCTCTAAACTACTACAACCTGAGCTAGAGCAGTCTGGTGAACTGAGGGGAAAACATCAGGCACTCACCGCATCGATGTCGCTGACGCCGGCCGATCCCGCAGCTACCAACCACTGTTGCAAAGCCACCTCCGAAATCCCGCCGCTGACCTCCACTGTGGCGAACGACGGGGACGCCAACACGGCCTCGGAGGCGCCACTGCTTTCAACTCCGCCGGGAAGGTCCCAGCCGTTGGTAGCGTATGTATCTCGCTCGCGACTGCTTCTGCGCCGAGCTGATAAAACGAGCGGACGAGACACGGTGAGTTAAACAAGGTTTATGTACAGCCATATATACAGATGCGTTACAATTTCGGCACTGGGGCCGACAGAGACTCGAAGAGCCGAGTTCTCCTCTCTAACACATAGGTCAACTTTTCGCCTAAGACCGCTGACCATCACCACATGTCGGCTCTCCGACATGGGGACTCCTCTCTCAGGACCGCCGAGCGCGACGCGCCGCAGGGCTTCTTTTATTCACCGGGTCCAACCAAATGGTCCAATCAGAACGCCGCTGGTCGTCAGGGCAGATTCCGCCAATGGGTGCTCGCGCCATGCGAAAAGAAGCAACCTTCCAAGAAAGGGGCAGCGCAGCACCAGCCGCGTGGAGGAATGCCACCACCCCCGATGTCCCCGTCAAGCCACGCGGAGAATGCTCACCACGCAGCGCTGTTTTCGCCTGCTCCGAAAGCCAATAGTAATGCCGCAGCTCGCAAAGTAACCGCCAAGAAAAAGGGGCAGCCAGGATTGAGCAAAGGAACTGCTCGTGACCGCAGCGGGTTTTTAGCGCTATATAGTGGTCTTTGTGAAGTGGTAAGTTCCAGTGTAAATATCTCGAACTTCGTGGCTAAATCTGCGTAATATTTGTGCTGAGAGTTTGTTTTAATGCAGCATTGGATGATATAGTTTACTATTGAGCATTGCGTGTGCGAGAATAGATTACCAATATAGTATACCCCTAAGCTGTCATTAAGCCCTGAGTAAGAATGCATTTACATCTTTAAATCACTGCAACTTCTTTCTACTGAGGCTTGTGGTTCGGCTTTAAGCTATCCGCAAGCATACAAAAACTAAAGGTGAACCAACGCTGCGAAATTTGCGCTGTTTGCATGATAGTAACGTGAACTGTATATCAGGTTAGTAGCCCGGTAGGGGGAAAGGGGGACTAGGGGCAAACACGTGTTTTGTAACAAATACATTAAAAAAGAATAGCATCAAAGCCTTCAACACGTGCCCTCTGTACCTTCCCCCGAAAAAAAAACCTCGTGGCTATGAGGCTGCCTTATATTCTGGAAATATTGTATGCAGCATAGTGCTAAATGTTTTGAGGTCTGTCTGGACTTATAGCGATTTGTTTATTGTACGCAATTCTATTTACTTGCCTTAGTTCCTTCAAATGAATACTATAATTGACGCACTCACGCTTACCCTGGCTTTATTATCTGTCATTTTTTGTTTTGACTAGAAAACAGCTCCATCGGACCATTTGAAACATTAGGCAGTGGCTGTTAGCCAGTAGCAATCCGCTACTGTGACAAAAAGAGTGTTTAAAAGGCTTTCTATTTTTTCCGTGAGAACATTGGCTCACAAAAGCAAATTTTTATTTCCTCTAATTGGTGTTTTTATTGCACGTAACGGGGCCCAGGGTGGTACGCAAATTCAGTCAGCCTTTCGAACAACTGGTTAAATATGCTTGCGACATAAACTCTTTGCCTAGTATTTGCAATTATTTATACAAACGCAATTCCTAGCAATTAGCGAGTGCCTAGTATTCGTAATTGCTTATTCTTTATGCTACCTCAATCGGTGCGTTTCTGGGCTATTTGTTCCCACATTTGCTTATGCGTGAACATTTGCTCTTTCGCAATCCATGAAAATTTAGCAACTCTTTCATTTATAGTAATTGCTCTTGGATACAAAGTGTTGCACATGTTCATTAACTGTTTAGCGTATTTGTTGTGTAAGTCACTGTTGTTATAATTATTTTATGTGGAAGTGTATTACGACTACAGTATTCTCAAATAGCCTAATTTCTCATAATATTCGCTAGCAAACGTATATAAAGAAAATAGTCACTACGAAGTTTAGAAGCAAGCTTAGTATACCATTCAATAGACGTCGGAGGCCAAACATAGTTTTGAACATGCTGAGATCATCACCAACGCCTGTCAGTATTTGGGGCTTCTGACAACACGTGATCCAAACATAATAGCTCAGCATGTGGCGTAGAGTCAACAATTATTACTCAACGTCAGATAGATGCCTCTTATTTCTACAAAGAATTAAATACGCTGAAAGTTTTGTGACATATACCTACGTCCACGGCAGTTGGCTGATATGAGGGTTTGGGCACACGTTAAAGAACCCCAGGTGGTCGAAGTTTCCGGAGCCAGTCACTATGGCGTCTTTCATAATCATATGATGGTTTTGGGACGTGAAACCCCACATATCAATCAATCATGGCTGGTATGTGCATCTTAAACTGCGTAGTTACTGCGCCCGCCGTGAGATGCCGCATCATGCCTACGCAAGTTGTTGCTATCACATCGCAAATAAACTGCTATTCCCTCCCCCCCCCCCCCCCCCAGTGATTCGTATGGTGTTTTGCGCTAGTATTGAGATATTGAGTTATTTTCATAATTGTTGCGGTGCGGTTTAGCTATAATGCGGACAACATGCTAACTTGTTTGCGCACTAAACAGAAACTGTACACTTCAGCTTCATTTTTTTTGTGTGTGTAGGGAACATCGGCTTCACAACCTACTGGTTACACGATGTCGCCCCTTTCGACCGAGCACGAGGAGCCCGACCGTGCTATAGACGAGGGCGACAGGCTGCGGCCACTGGTAACTGCGCCTCCCCTTCCACCACGGGAGAGCCAGAACATCCCTGTAGAAAAAGCCAGAAGCCCCAAACTCACCGCCCGAAAAGGCATCCACGATGTCGCCGCTTCGAAGGATAGAGCTGCGTCGCGGCGAGCCGACACGACGAGGGCTGTAACTTCGGCGCAGCTTCCCGAAACACCCTCTACGGACGGTCCGATATCCCTGGCTACTCCGGGAGTCCCTGCTTTAGAGGTGGCAGCCACAGTCAATCGCGCCGGTCAAGCCAAAGGCCTTGAAGCAGGCAAACGGAAAGGTAGAGGAAAATCAAGATCACCTCCCGACAATCGACGACTCAGCGAAGCCAAGATTCTATGAGTCACTGGATAGGACGCCTCTTCAGACCTACCTCTAATAGCAAGAAGGCCGCATTGATGGCACCCATCAGCACTCAAAAAATCGTTTAAGGAGACAGTTATAGTGGTTTCCCAGACGACCACGCATATGATGTCGCGGATTATTTTACGGACAATCACGTTACCACTAACAATGTGTGATAGCTGATAAGTCACTACCATGTTACGCAGCATTATCATGAACATACTTGTAATTCGTATTTTTCTATCAGTAATAATTATGGTCACGAATGTTTGGTTGTTTATTACATTCTTTTCGCCAGTCCTCCACTACGGCGTCTCTCATAATCATATGGTGGTTTTGGGACGTTTAAACCCCACAAATCAATCAATCAACCAGATGCAGGATCTTTTGCTACAGAGTGTTGCGCTTTGATAAATGTTATGACAGGGAACACACTTAGTCTAGTTACTGCAACGCCATTGACCTAACTGCTGGGCAGCATGCTTTACCTTCTTACGCTGCAATATGAAACTGCACCTTGACCTTGGCATTCGCACCACGGTCATGTAGAAAAGTTCGCTTTTGTTCACAAAAAAAAACCCTAACTATTTCTTTATTTCTTCTCAAAAATAGCCCGTGCCAAAACGCGTAACAAAAACAATATTGGCTGAAGGAAGACATACAGAGTGAGTATTGTGCCCTTATACGCAGGCCCCCCAACGTGGATGTTGGGTATATTATACTATATACAGATACTGCTGCTTGAAACTTTTATGAAAATAGAACTCTCACCGGAGTGACAATGGACAAGAAATCGCGTCAAGATACTGCAAATAATATAGCGTGATGGAAGAGGAAAATAATTAAGAGGCGTCACGCAATGCTTATTGAACAACGAGCGCGTGCTTTAAAGCTTGCCATCCTCTCCACAATCTGCGCAATCTTCATAATTAATCAGTGATAGCATGAACAATGTGCACGTAATGACTTACAGATGTAAACTTACAGATGGTGTAACTTACAGACGTGAACTTCAGCTGTCCACGCAATGACGAGTGCTTCCGTCATTGTGCGTGGTTCCTTTATTGACAGAATTCTGGCAATTTGTTGCGTAGTTCGTCGCTTACAAGTGTATTTGTAGTACAATAGTTTCCCCTAGACGAACAGTCGGCAACCGTTCGACAAAGAGGACCAAGTTGCGAAGCCAGCAAATTGGAGGCCGCATGGCAGAGAGAATAAGGGGGAGGAGGGGTCTTTGCAGAAAAAGAAAAAGATGACTAGAAAGTGCGCATGCTTGAACACGTTCATGTTTTGTGTCTCAATTTTTGCGCCCGAAAGAAAAAGGACGAAAGCCGACGCGGAAAAAATTAAAAGAGAAATTATTCGGTGAATATACGAAGACATTAAGATATAATAAGAATCGAAGAATGATGTTTATTTCGAGCACGCGTGACAAAAAGTTGCATCATATCAAAACATAATATAGAATCAGAAACCGCGTTTGAGATAAAATAGTGCCATGATGGCCTTCAGATAGGATGTGACAAGAGAGGAGCGCAGAGGGGGAGTTTACGTCATGCTGGGAAACGCATAACAGATTCCTGTGGCGCGCATACAGCCCTTAGGCTCCAAGTTCATGCCCTCAGCCCTAGAGAGTTTACGGGGGCTCTAGAACGGTGACTCCACTAGCTTTCGCTGTGATGTGCTGGATTTTCCGCGGAGGCCTGGCATTTTTTTACAAACTTTGTCTGTTTGATGCGAGCGCAAATCAGTGTCCTTAACGCAATGAAGCTTTGTCGTTGTTTCTCTCAATGCGGAGTATATTCCTGGCATACCTGCAATTACCATGCCATATAAAGGACGTTGTTGGTAATTTTTTGTCATTAAAAAGGTGATTATTGTCTTTGTGTCACCCCTCTGCCCATCCATCGCGATCACTGTGGCCGGAAAAATTGGTCGTCTCAGTCTCTGTTGCAGCGTGAGAGAACAGTGCCACCTCCATGGCGCGAATTTGCAGAACCCTTTGTTGAAGCGTTCGCCATACTCGGTGGGAGTAGTTCAAGCGGACGCTGCTTCACTTTTCAGATGACGTATAAACATTGTGATTTAGGAGCGTGTCAAACTGCGCAGAACAGATGAATTAGGACAATACACACATTCCATATTCCACACCACTCACCTCCGTGCTCCAAACGGACATACTGACAAAGCTGTTCCCACCCTAAGTCTTGAATAGATGCATTTCTTCATCTTAGCACCTAACAGATTCGCTTACAAAAGGTCGCAGCTTTCTCCGGAAGTACGAGGCATATATGAGTAAGCCAAAAATTGCAATGTGATACGGAATAAAGGTTGCACCTTATTCTATAAGTACCACACTCTGCCAATGTGACGTAGACTCGCCCCCTCCATCACTTTTTCACAGTCAAATAGAGACCGCAATAAACTATGAAAATAAAGCGACGTGGATTTCGGTGCGTACCTTTGTCGCACGGTGCATTAATGCGGCAAACAAGAACTAGCAAGAACAACTTTTGGAACGCATTACTGTAAAAGAAGGGATAGCGAGTGCTTTCTCCAGAACAATAAGGAGGACGAAACAAACTGTGTAAAGGATTAAGAGGGGAATGGTATCAGAGCCGGGCTTAAACGGTGGAAGCTACTGTGGCAGCGTTCATTTGGGAAAACGAGGTGCTTTTGCCATCTACCGGCTGAGGCTTGACAATGGTTTATTGCACTCGAGATCACCGGCGATCGATGCGCAGCCACCAAACGCGGCAGTTCAGTCAAGCTCCGCGCATGAGATCTCTGGGCTCATATAAAACGGCCCTGATGAACAATAATGTCAACAGATGGCGACACCAGCCCTTGCGCGAGTAAAAGGCGTTACTGGGCGCCAGTATTGAATGGTAAAGTAATTTAGCGTTCTGTATCTGCGGCATGCATGTAATGAAGGGAACTTGAAATAAACCTCTGGAAGCATTGTCGTATGGAATGAAAATATTTGTTTGTTATAACAATCGTCAACGTACATGGTGCCCGCCTCAGGCGCTTCCCTCCGTAGTCAAGCACGAAAAGATAACTTGTCACCAGCAAGTTATCTCCAATTTTTATTTTTTATGTGTGCAATACAATTGCGTTTAATGGCATCCCGTATACTTTCCCTGCCATTATTTTCTGTTAGTGTTCGTTTTAAAGATAATGAAGTACATTTTTTTTAATTCGTAGGTATTCGCAGCAGCATCACAAAACGAAGCTACCTACATCACACACACTCGGCAGCAGAGCACGACGTATAAAGCGTGTACGGCCTTGTAAAAAAATTGCACTCACGTATACTACGAAATATCTGCTCTGGGCAAAAGCGTGTACATTCAGCTTATGCAAACAATATGGTTGTGCGGACTGCAGGAGTTTTATGATGAATATCATATATTAAAACCCATTTGTGGTTATAGTCACGTTATAGTAACAGAAAAGACGCTGTAACTTGACTCATTTCAGCATTACCGCTCACGGTAGGTAAAAAAAAAGAACATTCAGCATGCTAAAACACACGTGAACGTTGGGTTGCAATAGCGTGTGCTCTAGTATAACCGCAAAGCGTCGAAAAGCGTGAAATCTTACCTAAGCACAGCTCGCGCATCATTATAGAGGACGGAGTCCGGTTAGCAGCTGTAGTGTTACTTGGTGGACCGCATAGAGGCACATGATGGAAGCAGAGTGGTCCATTGTCTGCGCATTTAAAGAGGAGTCTTTAGTAGTGCATGGAAAATTCTTAAGTCTAGTGTAGCTTATATTTAGGTAGCGATTTCAGTACTACAGATTCTGCAAGATCTCGCTCTTCCCACAAGATTGTTTTTGGCTTAGAAAAAAGCTGTTTCTGTACCGGATACTTACAAATGTCTTATAAATTAAAGGAGAACTTTAGCAGCTTAGAGTGTACTCGTCTGAACATATATTCCATAGGGTTATCTGATATTTCCCGACCAAACGAAAAGCATACGAAAGCGCGCCCTAATAAGTTTCTCTTGTGTAATTTCTCACTTGCTCTAGCTCCGATCCTAAAAAGAATAGTTCGTGGGATAATGGTGTCCACCCTTTACTCACACGATCTATTTAATATGATCAGGCCCACTTTACTAAGAATAAAACGAGTAAATACCCAATTCACAGTGGTAAGCATTGAGCATCATTAAGTACAAGGGGTTAAATTAAATACAACCTGATAAGAGCTCTATGCAATACGGTAGCATCTCTTATTCCCTTAATTGCGCACTGCTTAACGCAAAATATATACCGGTTGTATTATATGTCTGGTATTTCACCGTAAGAATTGATGCACCGAAGTTAATACTGTCTGGAGGAATTGTGACAAAGATCTTCCAAAAATTATCGCACGATCTTCCACCTAGTAGTCTTTTCAAAAAATTTTGGAACACTATTTCAAGACGCCTAACTTTATTCACTCATTGTTACAGCCTTTAATGAACGCTGACTCGCCGTATGCACAAAAGATAAGTTCACTGGGCAAACACTAAACACAAAAAAGGATAATTCTTTAGAAGTTTTCATCATAGAACTTGATTCATGACATCTTCGGGAAGTCAAAAGTAATATTTAGAATCAATTGGGAACACTTTAGAGAAATGTATTCATTCTTTTTCGGGAAAGCTTCTTGAATAATTAAAAACGTGAAACACTGCGGAGGTACCAAAAACTTACAACGCTTACATTCATCTTACGCGCAGCATTGCTCATCCAACCAACAATATTTGCCTGGTTATTGGTCACTGTTAAATCAAGAAGTAAAGTTTATGTTCCATAAGAAGCATTTTCGCCCCTTTTCTGTTCTTTTCACCAGGTACTTTGTTAATATTGATCCTACGTTGAATAGTACATACTACTTAGCTGTTACTAGCCAATTTTTCTCGATTATTGTATATCACATGTGCGATTACCGTAACAATTCTAAACACCACTGAATCAATGTCAACTGCTCATGTGCACATGCTTCTGAAATGTAAAGCCTTTGGAGAATTCAACTAATGAAAAAAAGTCTCACTATTTGCTCGCAATAACGTCAAGAAAGAGGTAGTTATTATTATGGTACCAACACGAGACGTGGGTAGTCTTTCGCTTAGGGCTCAATGTACTTACTCCACTCGCCACTTTTGTGTTGTATTTTTTTACGCGGACATATTTTGGTACTAAAATGTTTGCGGAGCTCGGAAATGGTTGCGCTGAAATGTTACCACCCTCAATTGTTTGATGGCGGAAATTTGGGGTTCCAACCTGGTCAGAAAACAGACCTCACCGTACTACTGTATTATCCGGCTATGCAAGCTCTATTTATTCACTGCAGAACGACTTTGTCCTTGTCTGCAGCATGGACGTTGTTTCTTTTTTTCGCGATTCCTTTATTGATGCCGGACCAGATGCTGTATAAAAGGTACCCTATTCGAGAAGCTCATGTTGCTTATTCGCACATACCACATTAACTTTTATAACAAAGGAAATGTCATAGACATAATAAATCTACACTTTCTGTCAATTCACTTTTTTTGGTTGAACTATTTGGTTGAACTATGCAATTTCAGCATATCTCAATTTGTTGTCACCGGCTATGTCTATTTCCATGTCCAATTATGGGTACTCTCGTTGGGATATAGTGGAATTTTCACGGCAATTTATCTGTAAACACGTATATACAATCACACTAATTGGTACTTTGTAACTCCCCGTCCTCCATACACACTTTATTTATGTCCTAATGATATTCAGTATTCTGTGATACCTAATTAAATAAATGAATAAACTGCAAATATAAAGCACTCCAACTTTATTCACTACATATTATTCGGTACTTTGGCATCCTCCGAATGAAAAAGTGTTCTAGTAACTCTATTTCAGCATCTGTATTCCGGGAAAATTTTCTCTTCTGTTTCAAAAGTATCTCCAAAATATCCCATTACGCCAAACACACATGTACATCAGTACATCCATTCCAGATTTGCAATGCATGTAATTCAATATCTGTATTGTGAAATGCTTTTCCGAGTACATATGACCAACCATGCATGAGCTTTGCCCCATATAAGCTAGTGGTGATAACGGACTCTAATAAAGCATTGCCGTTAAGGTCCTTCACCGCTAAAAATATCAGCCAGATCAACAGCGTGTATCAACAGCGCATCCGGCACGTGTTGCGTGGTTCAAGGCCCTATTGACACATATTTTCAGGAATGACATGGCCCATGGAAAAAAAAAAACCTATATCATAGCTGAAAACAAAAACAGTGACAAAGCTTTTTTTCTATGCTGCTTTGTTGAATCTTGTTCATGTCGGAAATTTTAATGAATGTATAAATACAAAAAAAGTTTGCGTTTCAGTTTATTGAAGTAACATACAAGAGTAGCAGTGAGGAATCTCATGTTAATCGAGATTGCCGAAATAATTGTTTTCAATCAGTTTCTTAACTTGCTGGTCTCGAAGAGTGCAAAAAGGGAGGTGTGTCCCACTCCGCTATTAAAAAAATGGAATGGGCATTACGTTGCCTGACTGCTCGACGCGGACGCGAGATGTGAATTGACATGGCGCTCGTTGACAGTGTTGCTAGTGTTTCACACTACCCGGGCAATTTTTCGTGAGACACGGCACCCGCGTCACTGTAAGCTTCGGCGCAAACAATGACATTTTTTGGGGCTTGCCACTGACACTGTTTCACAGCTTCCCTGGTCGGAATGCTTCTCGACACAATTAAGCCAAGTAATGTCATAAAGCGAAGTGTCTATGACGCGCTTGCACACATAACTCACCAAGGAAACGAACATTCTGGCTCCCAACGGGTGCACGGTCCCCGCCACACAGTGCGCCGGCTGTAGCCATCGAAAAAGCTGCTGAAATGTTCGTTTATTTTTATCGTGATAGAAATTGTATGGACAGACTAGGCTGCTTTTTGCCGTCACCACCGCCGTCATTCACGTATATGTGTATGTATAGATATATACGAAAGGATGCGCTAGCCTCCTCTTTCTGCAGAGTGAACATAGCCTTTCCGGCAAGGCTCTTATCTCGCCGGCGAACAATGGGGGCACTTATAGCGGCCGTGCTATCGCGGAAATTATGAGCGCGTGCCTTGCGCTCCCACAGCAGGTGAGAGCTTCTATGGGCTGCGCTCTCAACAGAATAAAAAAGTGCCAACGGTGTACCTCGAGCGGCCGTGTTCTCTTACACCACCGTTTTGTAGAGTTACGTGAGACCGGATCTAAATGAGTTGACTGCCAGCCTCACTACGTACATAAATGCCGACAGTATATGCGCGAGCCTTGTTGTGCTCATCTACTGCAGCTGCACTGCAGAAAACTTGGTTACTTAGCAAGCCCATGTTTATTACAATTATTACTGCTCCTAAAAAGCTAGCTTTGCTTCGTAAAACAATTGAATATATTGCTATGGCGGTCGCGGGATGTTCTCCCGGCTGCGGCGGCTGCATTTTGGATGGAGGCGAATATGCTGTAGGCCCGTATGCTGAGACTTGGGCGCACGTTGAAGAATCCCAGGTGGTCAAAATTTCCGGAGCCTTCCACTACGGCATCTCTCATATTCATATGGTGGTTTACGGGGGTTAAACCCCACATAATAATTAATTATATTGTAATCGCGTTCATCGCGTCGCCCTTTTGGTGAAACTGTGACTTTTCATAAATTTCTTGCGTACCAGATGAGCTGAAAGCGTGATATTTAGATGATCATCGCACCAAGAATACGTTGGAAATAAATGACACGATAGCATGGAAACTTTCCGCACGTAGAAGTTTCAGTTCATTTCATTGGGCACATTCAACGTCACAGGGTGAGAGAAACATGATCAGGTGAACTCGCGAACATGAAATATTGCGTAATGCGCTAGCTTTATTCTATTTTGAATTGTCTAGGCCGAATAAATGTTTACTACAGACCCCTATAACTGCCGTTCTTGCTGCACTAATCATTTCGGGTTCCAGTCTTCGCAACCCGCAAAATATTGTAAAACAAGGAGGTCTTCAACAGTCTTGTGGGCCTTTTATGTACGTTTACGGTGGCAACGACGTCCTGGCTACGTTCACCCAGTCGTGGGATTTACTCAGAATCAATGAAGCAAGGTACTTCGGTGGATTTTCCAGTTATACAGGCTAGCGAAATCAGAAACGAAACTAATGCAAGCGCCAACATATATACAAGCATCGCTTCTTTGTTACAATTTTTGCGAACTCATGAATCCCCTTTCTCCCTCTTTTGTTTTCTTAATAGCCACGCAACAGTATGGTGTAGATGCCTGAATGCGTTTCCAAAGTGTAACTGACCAAGAATGAAAGTGAAAGTGCGCACTGAGCTTCCCCTTGCCGGGGAGTTCCGTCTATTTAGTTATTAGGGTAAACAGTTCGCATACATTGACTGAAGGTGTATGGCCATGTACAGGGTTTCATCTGATTTCAATATCTTATTTTTGTAGTAACTTGTAGCCAGCTGACATCAGGATGTTTTCTGATGCTTGCTGTGGCCAGGTTTGAAGATCAACTTTTCGGGTCGAGAAAATATTACACCGCTAGTGCACGTAGTGCCTCACACATTTTATTAGGGGAGTATTTGAAATTCGGTAAAATGATTGCATGGATCGGCGCCATGGCATGAAGATACTTTTCGAGGGGATTGGGAACGTACTTTTGAATCTTAATTTGCTTGACTCTTTGGAAGCCACTCATGAAGAACTCTGTGTATGTACGTAAAATTCAAATAACCTTGTTTCAAGGCAGTAAGTAATCTTCTGTTTTGCTTAGATTCCTTTAGATTTCAAAGTTAACCTCCACCATATTCTAATGGTATGCGAGCGTCTATGCTCGTGATGTTGGCTATTGTAAACTGTTTCTGCCAGCCCACTGACACTGTAATTACATATGAAGTGCTCACTACACCCTAATTCACTATTGTGCAATGTAGCCAGATAACCGCTGCACGTCTGAAACGTGGTATAAGCTCTGTTATGACCAACATCATTACTGAAATCTTTCGGCCTTTGTGAACTGGACGAAAATATTTTGACGCTTTCTAAGCAAGGATGTGTCGTCAAGACGGGTTGATTTCATGTCAGCAAAACGTGAACAAGGGGTCCTTGACTGGTTCGCTCAAAGAAAACGCACAAGCCAAGAAAGGCCATTGTGAGCTCGTCTCTATGCAAAGCTTTCAAGGCAAACAAGGAGGCAGCTGGGCCATTTTCGATGACACCGCGGACCTGGTAGGAGCGGAACCAGCGTGATATGTGCAGTTTGGGCTGAAAGCTAAAACCCAGTTGGTTGTGCCTGCATCTTGTGAGGAGAAGCGAAGTCCCGGAAATTCGCAGCTAAGCCCCTTCTAGTAAACAACGAGGGATATAATGTAGGTTTGGAGGAAAGCAAAAGGCACTATTTGCTGCAGCCTTGCGAGAGCCCGCCTCGACGACGGGGGATTAGTCAACCACTCCTCCTTCTCCCTTTTTCCATCAAATCGGCTCAATGGAGTGGCATGTTTTGACGATAAGCTGGCGGGCCACTACATTGTCCTATCCGAACGCTGTCAGCCAAGTTTGGCACGTGTACCGGGAGCCGGTTTTTCGAACCTCACCCAACTGCCAGAGTTCTTGGAAACCAAGGTCATCTAAGATCATCGGACGTGCGCGAAATCTTGGAGACGTGTACGAAGCTTTGGTGCAGTGAGTTTGTCACCATATTTGGGCATAGTGTAGACTATGCACTCTCCACGGGCTTTGTGTGGTGTCTTTCCCCGCGTTCATGAGTGGAGCACCTACACCATCGAGCGCCGTATTGGCTGAAGCCACGGACAGTGCGCCCAGGGTTGGCAATGCGGCGCTATATAAACGGAAGACTTTTGTATACAGTTGTATACTTCTGTATACTTTTGTTCTACAGTTCAACAGTTCTCCTGTACAGTTCTGATGACTTGATCACCTCCCTTCGAATTCTCCGTTACTAATCATGTAAATGAATGGTTGTCGTTCTTACGAGCACCTCATCTGTCTTGTTCGCCGATAGGTCGTGTGACAGCGGCCCGCTGCCTAACTGAGACCCATGGGACTCGGAGTCGCAACAGCTACAAACAATCAGCACAATTTCTCATGCTGTAGTTCACTCTATAACTCCACACCACAAAATTTCTACTGCAATGTATATTCACCTACGAAAAAAAAAAGATGGCAACCGGTACACGAAGTGAATGCTGACTATGAAGCGAAGCTGCTTTGACTATAATGAAATGTTTATTAAGTGACTATAAAAATGTTTATGAAGTTTGGAATCACGTTTTTCTTTGAAGATCAGTGTTTTACGATCTTTGAATGGAAAGACAGTAGTGTTTTTATCACGTCTGTTGTTTGCAAACACTATAGGTCAGTGCACTTGCCTTAAACGATGGTCGGTGAGCTGTTGGACATGCAGCGTAGCGAGTAATTGTCGAACATATGTTTCACTGATCAGTCGTCGTCGAGTAAGTTCGACCTGAAAGGATCCCATTGGGATGTTGTGGACGCCCTCGTCGAGCCATGGCTGCTCTAGCTTTAGCAGCCGTGTCCTGTTAGCGTTGTTGGCAAGCCGCACATTTCTGCAATCTTAGCTCAGGGTTATCTTCGCGGCGTTGTCATTTCGCCACCGCTTTTCGAGCTCCGTGCTCGGGGTTAGAGTCACGATGTCGTTGGGCTGCTGCATGTAGTGCCTTATGCTCACGCTCATCCATGACTGTTGAGGCCAGTGGTGAGGGTGCCTTTTTCTGCACGTTCTAGCGGTATTGCGTTGTCACAGTGTTCACCGAGGGTTATTTCGCACGAAGCCGTGCAGTATATATTTTGTTTTATTGTTTGTACTATTATATTTATACCGTGTTGTTGTGTGTTGAAACGTTTGCGAACCGGGTGGCACCAGCGCACGTTCTGTTTTTAGACCATATACTCACTCGGCGTGCTCTATGAACGATTTTGCGCACGACTTCATGACGTTCATGAATGTGCTTGTTTTCGAGCTGCTTGCAAGTGGCGCAGCGCTTGTATATTTAAACCACATGCGCGCTATGAACGCCGCATACACGATCAGCACAATGACACGCCGTAACGTACCATAATGACAGGTGTGGTGAACTTTAAAGACTTTCGCTCCTAAGAACAGCGGAATAGATTCGTTTAGACTACACAAGTGGTACTAGGGAAGATAAAGGCACATTTTAAATGCATTCTATGAGGCAATTAATAAATCAGACGTGTGGTATTGATCTACAGAATATCAAGAAGAGCATTGTTAGTGTATTTCCTATTAAAGCTATACAATAATAATTACAAGAGGTATCCGGTTTTAGGAGCACAAAAAGTAATGAGAAAAAGGTGAAATGGTCACGAGAGAAAAGAATTCCTGTTTATTCATTTCCTGCATTTCGTATATATAATTTGCATACATATACCTTGTCCTTCTTCTGGTGCACATCTTCGTTTACTTTTTGCTGCTCATCGCAAAGTGCATGGATGTCTCGACGATTGTCCTTTACATGATTACGTATGGGATATGTCGTAAGCTATGGCATAAGCATGAAAAACTATGGTCTGGTGAACGCGACCGCCGAAGCTCTATAAACTGTCGTAGGGAACTCACATCGCTCTGAAGACGGAGACTAAAGAAAACGAACATTGTGGTTCAGTCTACGTAATGTACGCAGTGCACAAACACAGACCAATAAAGAGACACCAACTAGTCGAAGCAAGCACCTTTCAAATTGTAGCTTTGTTGCCTTGACCATACGCGCAATGTATAATTATGTTTTCACTACAGCGTAAACAAACTTTGCTTCATTCCTGCTTACAAAATATTGCATAAAGTAACCACTGCACCTTCTAAATATACGGTGGTGTGCGTACCTACATGGTATTGTAAGGCAAAAAGAAAGAGAAACAGAGAGGAGAGAACGCAAACGCAGCTAATACGAAACGCCAGGGCCACAATGAAATCGTTGTGACTCTCGTTACGTTTTGTTTTATGTTGTGTCGATTTCACACTCGTTACCCACAGCTGGTACCTTCATTTGCATGGGTTGAAGTTTCGGCATTCTGTTACACCGCGTGTTGCACCTCTCGCGTTGCAGCGTCGTCTGATGAAACTAGAGAGAACAGCAACAGCGCGCGTTCGAAGGCGCGCAGGAACAACACGAGAGCATCCAGGTTTACTACTCTTTGTATGATGCTGTATGATGCTGTATGGCTGTGCAGTCACAGAAGCCACCAATAAGCGCTGCACGCTCTGGCTGCCGAGACGCCTAACGAGCAAATGAATACAACAGTGGTCAACGAATTACCCAAGCGGGCTCTCGTACCACCGCAGCGTGGCGTGGAAATGAACTTCAGCAGCGTATTTTCACTATCTCATTGCGCCCTAGTGGTGCTCTCTACCTCGCAGTCTGCTATCGTGCCATACATCGTGTGATAGTGCCTCCCGGTCGTGGTCACACATACATAACGCAGGCCTTGATCGAGAGTTTCATTTTTCTTTCCTTTTGTTTCTGATTTACACTCTCAGTACTGCGCGCAATAGACAGCGTTAAACCAGGCCTTATGGGCCTGGCCTCTATCTAAATTTTGTCTTCACTGATAGTTCTTTTCGTTTGTTTATTCTTTATTTACTCTCTCCCCCCTCCCCCATTTCTCTTTTTGCCCCACCGCGGTGGTCTAGTGGCTGAGGTAATCGGCTGCTGACCCGCAGCTCGCGGGATCGAATCCCGGCTGCGGCGGCTGCATTTCCGATGGAGGCGAAATGTTGTAGGCTCGTGTGCTCAGATTTGGGTGCATGGAAAAGAACCCCAGGTGGTAGAAATTTTTGAAGCCCTCCACTACGGCATCTCTCATAATCATATTGTGGTTTTGGGACGTTAAACCAACAAATAAATCAAAATATTCAATCAATCCGCCCCCCCCCCCCCTTCCCGCAGTACTTGCCTGCTTGTAGCAAGAATGGAGCGCACGTAATATGCCAAGTGGATGGCAGCTTTTCGTATCTGTGCAGTGACATCAATATGGAAGAAAATTTTGTCAGTTTAGCCAAAAGATGTAACTTAATAATGTTAGTGATGCTTTCCAGCATTTATATGTCGGTGCGGATTGCGGATCTATTCTGCGACCATCCCGATATCGCTTCATGTATCGTGTTGTTGCGACGCTGGTCCTATGTTACATACACTGAAGCCAAGCATGCCTCACGTTTATGGAGAGCAGCTATTGCTTTCCCGTGAGCGTCAGCATTTCCGAAGAATTAATTATTTTCGGAAGGAATAACGACGAGCTGCGCTAGTTCGTACGTATATATACCATAGTATGTACACACCGTGCATGCACGGACACAATGTTGACAGGACCCCAAGATCTCGATCATCAAGAACTCGATGGCTCGATCATCTGGTTTGTTTCTATATTTTTTTGCAGGTGTAGAACTGCTATTTCATTGAAAACTCGAGTCTGCTTACAATCTTGACATTGTGAACAAGGACTAAGTGAGCCTCCGGTCAGCAATCATTATGTTCGAATAACCGTTGGCGCTACGTGTAAACAACCACAGCTCAGACGGACTTTATACAACACTACGCTTGTACAACAGTCAGCGACTTTCCTGGTAGGTCTTGCGAAAAAAATAATGGTTTGTTCGTCTTTTACGCACTCAATGTTTCTCTGCACACAAAAACGCTTTCAAGCGGTTGGTTTCTTTTCCAATTAGTCTGCTAGTTTCCATTTCGGCTTTGTTACAGTGCAATGTGAACCGATACAAACTCGCCCAAGTTGCCGTTATACTGTCATCATGCGACGCTCACGTGGTTACAAAAGCACTGCTGCTTATACCATCGCTTCGCTTTGATAAATACCCAAGCCAAAGAACGTGAAACTGACAGGAAGTCGTCTAAGATTTCACGTACCCTCATAAAAGTACGTAAAAAGTGGTATTTGAAAGGTGAAATACAGAAGATCAACCAAAAGCGAAAACTATTTACCACCAAGTAATTGGCGATGTCAACTTTACAGCGTGGCTACATGACTGACTGGTATTTTACGCAGTTGCAAGCTTAGGCAGTCGCCAGCTAACTTTTATATCCTCTGTCGTTAAAAGCATGCATTACCATATATGCCACTGAAAGGCCAGGTTTTGTCACTCGCTCGTAGTAAAGGTATCGCCAGACGATGAGCATGAGCTAACGCTGGAAATGGGCTTGCATCTTCCAGCAGAATTTAGAGACGGCCCTTGCGTCGCCTCCATTTCGCAGCCTTTGCTACGGCTTCATTCTCGCAGACAAGTTGCTGCACATGCATGACCCTTATTCCGGCGCCCTCATTCGCACGTAAACGCACAAATTCGCTGCTTCTCATTATGCAATCTTTCTTGTTTCTCACTCGCATCACATTTGTGCTGTATCCCGATTCTTGCACGGGCCCATATTTTTCTTTTTGTTTGTTTCTTCGACTTCCGATGAACGACAAAAGCTCCTGGGATGTTGGCGTGTTCTCTATTCTGGCTACCGATAATTTTGTGTATTCGATGCAGCAAGCTTGCTACGAGAGAGTGAGAGAGAGAGAGAAACAGAAAGAAAAATGCAGGGAAATTAAGCAGATGCTGCTACTAGTTGAACCCTTCGTTTATAAGGGACGCTAAGAGAGCATATACACTGAAAGTTTAGTGAAGAAAAAGGATATTTGGTATGATAATACTCTCTGACGAAGCGTTTTTATATCCGTTTGTTCCTCCTTTTCTTTAATGATGATGACGCTGGTTTTTGATGAAATGGCATGCTTTCTATTTATTGAACGATATATTGGATTACACTATTTAAATTATTATGCGCAGACATACTACCCAAGATGAATTCAAAGAAAGCAATGAGCTGGTTTATGCCATAAAGTGTTTTATACTGCCTAAGTAAAGCAATAATTAGCGACTCTTTGTGTATTATTCACCTACAGTGTAATTTTAGCTGCTGCAAATTATCTCCGCCTTGACGTAACAGTGTTGTGTGAAAACGGCACGAGCCTGTCATATGAGTTTTGTAAAAACCTGTATTGTTTAAAATTAACACTGTAATAAAGAGCAAAAATGAAAGATGACTGAGGATGTTCCATCTGAAGACAAGTTATCCATCATTGACCAGTATGCATGCTTTTTTGCATCCAGTTTTTTTTTTTGCGTTAGAGAAGAGAGAAAACCTATTCTGTTCGAATGGTTAAAGCGAAATAGGATAAATGAATTCCCGCTTCTTAGAGAAATCCCTTGCCTTCCGGAACAAGCGAATGAAGATTAGGGTGGCGTGTGTCCAAAGGTTAGTAGGATCGGAACCATTTTCCTTCTACATAGAAAGAGCAAAAAAGAAGACAAAAAGTACGTACCCCACCTCGATAAGAATTGGGTCTGGTTTAATGGGATCTAAGGGAAGCCTTTTTGGAAAGTTTCCGTGATTAATGAAGCTTTCCAAGGAATATGCTCTACTTCCAGCTTCCAGTAAAGCTTTCCGGAGTATGTTTTTTTAGAATGCACTAAAGAGAGCTGTCTTATGGTGTACGATTGTAGGGAAGGCTAGAACTGTTTTTGGAGCGAATTAGTTCATGTTTAGGTTAGATTTACCACCGCAAAACGACGAAACACTTTGATGTTTATGTTACTTGCTAATTCGTTTGTATTTTTGTGCGAATAAATGCATCCTAAATGTATAAAAAGGCCAGAAACGGGCAGAAAGGTTTTCTTGATTTGATCTTAAGAATACAGATCACTATATAAAATACTACATAAATGTGTTGTGCGTTCATAGAGTGCACATGTACCACATGAGCGCCTAATTCTCTTACTTTAGCAACGGTGGCTCAATTTCAAGAGCTCAATTAATAGTGAGGATTCGTGGGAGACTCCCCTGTACAGTTCTGATTCCTGAAGTGGGCTGATGAGGTAGAAAAGGCCTACCACGAGTGGTCGAGTGAAGTCATGCCACAAGAAAGGATGACGGACAACTTGTGGGACATGGTCACCGACCCTCCGCTCCACGATCCCGCCCTTGTCCTTTCTGAAAACCGGAAGTAAACTAATTCACGTACTCAGCTATAGGAAAAATCTCACCAACTGGAAAGAACACTTTGCACGACGTTAGAGGGGAAGGAGACGCAAAAGAGGCCAACCATTATCACCCAAGTGTTGATAGCTGGAACTGCTAGGGAGGCCTTCTCAGAATTAATACGTACCTAATCATAAATGCCAGAAAATTATATATCGATCCAGTTATACGGAGAATCATTGCGGAAAGCGAAGATTTGTTTCCGGTACCATCCCTAAGAACGTAGAGGGTAAGAATGCACTTGCAAAGCTGTATATTTGGGAAGCTCGAACTTTCAAAGAAACATTTAGATAGCATTAGGTTAGTTACGTGCGTGTGAAATTTTTTACTATATACGTTAGAGTTCTTATGCTGCAACAAAAATTGTATAGGTTCTACTTCTCACTGGAGAATATAGTGAGCAAGAGACATGCGTGTTGTTACAGTAAGGTTTCTAATCTGATGAAACCAATAATTGAGAAAGACTTTGTATTAATAAGCAAGGAGGACAAGAACAACAAGAGAGAATGCAGAGAGGTTAACCAGGCACAAGCCTGGTTTGCTACCCTGCGCTCCGGAAAAGGAAAGGGGGAGTATAAAGATAAAAGAGAGAGAAAAAAAGGATTGTGAGTGATTGGGCTGACGCTTATGCAGCGGTGGCGCTGCACAAAAGGTAAAGGTGTTCACATAGGCCTGTAGTCCTCAAAAAGCGCAAGGCGGCTTTCACTGTGTTTTGAGCCGACGACAGACGAGGACGGTGCTCCAGTAGCATCTGCGTAGAGACTGGCCGATCGTCAAATTGTTGCAATGCGTCAGAAAGCTTCTGTCTTTCAGAGGCAAATCGAGCGCAATGGCATAGCAAATGGTCGATGTCATCTTCTGCGTCGCAGACGTCGCATCCCGCACTGTCGGTCATTTCAATGAGGGTTGTATATGCTTTAGTGAAGGCAACTCCCAACCAAAGGCAACAAATAAACGAAGCTTCACGCCGACAAAGTTCGGATGGAGGTCGATTTTCCAGTCGATGGTTTATTTGGTAAAGTCTCGTATGTCATATGCTAGGGGTGTTCCACTCCAGCAGACACAGACCACGTGCCTGGTGACGATGTCGCTTTGCAGCGTCTGTCCTCGGCAAAGGAATCGGAAGGGTGTGATTTTGGCAGGATGTGCGAACCGCGTTGACTGCGGAATCATTGACACTGATCCCACAATGACCAGGTAGCCACTGAAAATTGACCTCGTGGCCTGTTTCTGTGACGAGGTGAAGAAGCTTCACAAGCTCGTGCGCTAAGTGTTCATGGTAACCTCGTTGAAGGACTGACTGCATGCTCTGTATGGCTGGTTTCTAATAAAAAAACAAAGCCTATTTACTCGATCTTAGGGATGTGACGTACTCTACGGCATCAGGCGAAGCCGCAAGGTCTTCGGCAGTGGACGTGAACGCGTGTGACAGCTTGATTCGCAGGGTCATTCCTCTAGCTGGAATAACCACCACAATCTCATAATCAGACGCTGTGGTTGAACTAGCGGTGTTTATGTGCACGTGGCTATTGTACATTTCGTATAAGAGGAACAAGCTCCGTTATTTTAAAGCTGACGAAGGCAAATTTGATTTTTTGTGTTACTGGAGTTAGATGACGTACTTGCAGAAGGGTCAGGCACCATAGAGGAGACACAAATTTTTCGCAGGCGTAAAACTTCACGTATACGATGCACGACACGCACAGACAATTGCACTAAATTTCGTTCGCGACCGCTCAGTAGTGAGATTCGGAGATGGTGGGAAGGATGCCTAGGGTGTAGGCTGGGGTACGTGCGCATCGTTTCAAAGGTGATGTGCGCCATGATCTGGTAGTCTTGTGCAATGGCAATGGTCTCAGCCGTCGACGCACAGCGGGGTAAACCAAGGCATATCCCAAGAGCCTGGGTTGGAATATTTTGGAGTGTGCGCAGGGTAGTTTTGCACGTGTTAGATATTGAATGATTGTTTTGAATTGAGAGCTTGCTACTTAGGCGTGGACCAACTCGCCTAATCAACCATATTGATAGATATTACAGGTTGGCTGTACTGAAGAATTCAATAAGTAATACTTTGTACAGCTGTAACATAGACTCAACAGACACTACCCAACATTTTACGGCAAGGAACCTGAACAAGTGACAAATGGCGGTCAGCAGATTTTTTACGTAGTTTACGTGTGGGGTCCGAGACATGTTTCGGTCGATTATGACTCCCAAGAATCTTTGATTCCAGCTGCATGACAGCAATGGCCCGTTAATTGATATGCCGTAAGCGGGCATTGACTTTGCGGTGAACGCCACGACTGCACATTTCCCACTTGCGATTACGAGGCATTGTTTACGTAGGGAGTGCGATGTCGCTGATGCTGCTTTCTAAAGGCGAGCGAAAAAATAAGTCGAGTCAACCCTGACATCCACACACAGATGTCATCAGCATAAATAGAAAGTCGTACGCTGCTTGGCAGCTTCCTAACTACTCCAATGAGTGTTAGAATGAACAACATTAGATTGAGCACTCCACCTTGTGGGACTCCTCAGATGCCGTAATACTCGGGTGTCGGGTCATTCTCTTTCTGCACGTGAAATGACCTTTTCTGTAGGTAGCTCTGAACCTACATATATATCTTGCCACCTAGTCATACTCCTTCTAATACGCTGATAATGGCTTCATGGGTGACATTGTCATAAGCCCTTTTAACATCAATAAACAGAACAGCAGATAATTGTTTACATGCCTCTGGTGCTCTACATGTGTCACCAAGTCAACTGCATTGTCAATTGATGTGTGGCCTCGTCTGAACACAGACCTGACATATGGATATGTTTTGTAGAATTCCAAGTACCATTCTAGACGTGTTAAAATAATTATTTCCATACCTTTTCTAACACAGCTCAAGAGGGTGATCGGGTGGTAAGAGAAAATCTCCAAAGGTGACTTGCTGGCTTTGAGAAGTGGAATCAGGTGACTTGACCTCTATTCCTATAGAACCATGCCAGTTTGCCAGGAGTCGTTGTATAGCAGCAAGAGTGCCTACCGAGTTAGTTGTCCTAGGTGACACAGAGCACGGTAGATGATGCCGCCAGGTCCTGGCGCTAACGAGCGTCTACACAAAGCAAGCGCAGCCTTTAGTTCTTCCATTGAAAACGACCACTCTATTGGGGGATCACGTGAGAATACAGTAGAGTTGGACGTCTTCGTCCCAGTTGAATTTGCCCCGCAGGCAATCTTTCGACAGAAAGAATTTGCGACGTCAATCTCTTCGCAGCGTAAGTGAAACGCCAGAGATTTAAATGAGTGGAGCTGAGTAATGATTGTACGAAGACCGTGGACAGTTCTTCCGAATAGTGACAGGGATTTTCTAGGATCCAAGAACTCACAAAAAGATGTCCACATTCGCTTATCCAACTTGTCCATGTGACGCTGTATTTTCTTTCGTGTGTGTCTGGACAGTCTCAGATCACCAAAAGACTTGGTGCGTCTATAACGTCGTTCTGCATGACGACAAATCGTTTGGAGTTTATTGAGTTTAATGTTCATATCACTGCGACGAGAAGATCTCACCGGAAGCGAACGCGTCGTAAACTTAGGGCACCCTTCATTGCGTCCTCTAGGTTGAAGGATGAGCCGCCAACACTGTCTTCCATGATTAACTTTTGTATTTGCCGATCTGTGCACTGGACGGCTCTGGAGGACTTGAGACTGGAAAGCTGTCATTCTTCAGATATGCTTACATGCGGTTTGAGCTGGCCAAGGTGGCTTTTGATTCTATTTTCTTAGTAGAAAAAAAATATCGTTGTTCCGCATAATGAAACTGCCGAGTCTCAAGACACTGGTGAAAAAGTAGTAGCAGGATAACTTTTACAATGGTGAAGTATTAGTTTTTTCTTGTTTTAACTATACTGTGCGAATGTTCTGGGAAATCTGCAGCGTACTGGAAACTGCGTCCTTCACTGTTCCTTCTACATATTTTCCTAATTTCAGTTGCCTAATCTGGATATCTACTGGAGATATAACACAGATATATCCCGAAAAACTGGAAAATATGGGCAGACACCCAGTTGCACGTTCCGAGTGTCTCAGCTTTCTACCTTTTGTTCTTCTGCTTTCCGTTCTTCTGATGGTTGGAAACACTTTTGCAACCATTTATGCCACGAAGTTCCTTCCAGCACTATTCACAATATTTCATGGCGAATGCATCGGTCACCTTGAGAAAATTGATTGTGTTTGCTCCAGTCAACTGCACGATCATGCAACAAGCCTTCACATCACCAGTGTTACTTTTACTCTCACGTCCACTAAACCTATTGCATAGACGCCTTGCTTAGAGCGACTGATTTGTACCTTCCTGTTTTCTGCCGAACTCAGCTCTTTACACTTCTATACCGCAGCCGGACGTCTTTAGACTTCAAACAAACCAATTGCAGTCGAAAATCTGTAATAGTTGATCGTATGGGCACCGGCACCTTCGCACCATTGCGTCATCGTCGATACCGGGTCTCTCACGCTAAACGCCAAGTTATTGACAATATAGTGTCTGACATGCTCAATCGTGGCGTCATACAGACTTCCAATAGTCCGTGTGCCACCCTGGTAGTAGTCGTTAAAAAAAGAACAAGACCATCGAATTCTGTGTTGACTACAGGCGCCTTAACAAGATCACTTGCAAAGATCTTTATCCGCTCTCGAGAATTGACGACGCTCTCGACTGTTTGCAAGGAGCAGAGTAATTTCCTTCGCTGGATCATCGATCGGAATACTGGCAGGTACCCATTGATGAAGCTGGCCGCACCAAGACTGCGTTTGAATCTCCGCACGGCTTGCAGAATTTTAACGTCATGCGGTTCGGCCTTTGCAATGCCCCTGCCACCTTCGAGCATCTGACAGACTACATACTTCGAGGCCTCAAATGGCAGACGTGTCTTTTCTATCTGGACGACGTCGTCGTTTTTTCAAAATACTTTGATACCCATCTTCTGCCCCTCGCAAGTGTCTTGGAACGCCTCACAAGGCTGGGCTCCAACTAAATTTGAAAAAGTGCCATTTTGCCAGCCGGAAGCTTACCATCTAGGGTATGTTGTCAGCGAGAACGGTGTTCTACCTGACACTGCAAAACGTCGTGCCATCGCCCAGCCTCCGAAGTCATTGACACTGTAGGAACTGCCGAGCTTTATCGACCTATGCTCATACTTTCGTATATTCGTCTGTAATATCGCATCCTTAATGACCTCTTTTAACTTGGCTACTTTCTGAGAGTGAGGGCATTTCAGCCTTGTCTTCTGATTGCGATGACTCATCATTCATGAAAGTGCGTCCTTTGCTGACATCTCCATCAATTCTCGTCACTTTGATCCAGATGCCCCTACCGAAATTCACACCGACGCTAGTGGAGCCTACCTTTGTGCTATTATATCTTAACGCAAGTCTGGCTTCGACGAGTACATTGTATTCTTATGCCAGTCGCACACTTACTATGGCTGAAAAGAAATATTTAGTCACAAAAAAGTAATGTTTGGCAATCATTCGGTCAATCACAAAGCTTTGACCGTACGTCTAAAACCATCCATTTGACGTCGTGACTGATCACCACGCCCTCTGCTGGTTATCGTCACTAAAACACCCATCTGGCCGTCTCGCTCGTTGGGCATTACGTCTCCAAGACTATGATATCCGTGTCGTCTACAGCTCAGGCTACAGACATTCAGATGCCGACGCTCTTTCGCGCACTTCTTTTCCCCATGAAAATGGAAGTGCTTCTGATTCCAGCTTCGATGCTGCGGCACTTTCGTACACTGACATGCCTTTGGAGCAGCGCCAAGACGTTTCAATAGCCTCTATGATGTAGATACTGCCTCAGCCGTCCCAAGGTACCACCAATCGTTCACTGTGACGCACAGCTCGACATTTCACCATCCGCGGTGGACTCCTGTACCGTCGCAGCTACCCTTCCGATGGCCGCAAGTGGTTGGTTGTGCTTGCCTTGCCACCTACGTGCCGATATTTGCGAATTCTTTCACGCGGATCATCAATTCGGCCATACGGGTGTGACGAAAAAGTATGCACGCCTTCGGCTGCGGTACTACTGGCGCTGAATGTACCGCTTTGACTGACAGTACGTACGTTCGTCTTCCAAATATCAACGACGAAAAATCCCACCATACATAGCCAATGAACAACTGCAGCCATTGCCGTGTGCCTCCCAACCTTTCGACCATATCAGAATTGGCTTGTATGGTCCTTTTTCCTACACGCCTCACGGGAACCACTGGGTGATTGATTGTCGCTATTGGCCACTTGACACGCTATGCTAAAACTGCTTTGCTGTTTGAGGCCGCATCACGTGAATTTGGCTCATTTATCCTTCACATTCTTGTTCTTCGCCATGGCGCACCTCGTGAGCTACTGAGCGACCATAAACGTACGTTTCTTGCCGAAGCCGTGGAAGCCCTTCTTCGTGATTTTAACGTTGTGCATCCGACAACCAGCTCGTACCATCGCAAACGAATAGAATGACCGAACGGTTTAACTGCACACTAGGTGACATGTTATCCATGTACGTGTCCGCTCACCACAGACTGTGACCGCACACTCTCCTTTGTAACTTACGTTAACAACGGCGCCACTCAGTCTACGACAGGATTTTATCCCTTCTTACTCCTCTACAGGTGCGAGCCTTCCTCATTCTTGGACACCATTCTTTGGTATCGTCCAGACCTTTCACAATCCACAACTCTATCTGAAGTCGCCACCTATGCGGAAGAATGCAGAAAGCCCGCGCGTTCCTTAACAGCACAAGATCATGCGTATCAGAAGGACCATCATGACGAAAATTTGCCTCCGCAGTAACATTTGCCTGGCACGTTGGTATGGCTTCGGGTTACCGCATCTGCTCCAGGTCGTTCCACCAAGCTACTTCCAAAGTACGAAGACCTCTACTGAGTCCCACGTCAAGCATCCCCGGTTAACTATATTGTTGAGCTGGTTCAGCCATCGACAGACCGACGCCGTCGTGGCCGCAAGACTGTTCATGCCGATCGATTGAAGCTGCACTCCGACCCAACCCTCACACCCGTCCCTTAGGTCACCAAGATGACCCCTTTTTCTGAGGGGGGGGGGATGATTTGTAGCATTGGTATATGGCACAGGCAGAAGCGCCAGTGGAAGAAGAGAACGAACAGTGTTGTTGTTACTGGCGCTCGCTCTGCTTAACAGCTGACCGGTTTTACCTCCGCGTTTTCCCCAATAAACGTGTTTTTGGCTCAGCGCTAAAGGCGTTCTACCAGAAGGAATTCTTTAAACATGTAGATGATACTTTTTGAAGTATGTGTGAGCTGGCACTTTCTGCTACCGGTTTTCTTGAAACATACGTCCAGTCTTTTTTTTTGCGAGACAGCGAATCAAGGGTCGCGAATTTTTTTTTGGTACAAAGACCAGGTAGGACCATGCGGGAAAACAATGAGAAAATCACTCACGCCTACTACACTGTAAGGCAGTATTCATGCATTAGAAAAGAGATCTCTTCTTTGGACTATCATAGAACACGCCCTTAATTGCATATATATCTCCAAGAAAGGCAAGCTTTTAGTTATCTTCAGAATATCTAGCGTTTCTTGAGCAACCCAGCATAGAGAAGGGCTATCAACTTCGACCCTTTTGAGGCAAGGTTCTCCTCATAGAATTCTGGCAATAACAAGAATGAGTATATTGCCGTTTCTTTTTCACCTTCTTCTTTTTCTTCTTCTTCTTCCTATTATTATTATTATAAGTAGTAGTAATATTATTATTGTTGTTGCAGCTGTGGTCTGTATTGGCATCCCTAAATCTGGTGGGGACGCCATTGAGCGTGTACAAAAAAAGTCATAAGCAATTACGCCCATTATTTAAATAGAAATAACTATGGATGTCGTTCTAACACTGCCTGATTATTACCGCTGCCATCAATTTACTCTCTTATTTCCTTACAACGTCTTATTTTTTTACAAACTAGTTCTAGGTGTGATACCCTTCGCTTTTCTTCTCAGATGTGTGAATGTTCAATTTACGCGTAAGTATTTAGAGAGAATCGACATTTTAGGTACCTTCCAACTACTTTCAACACTTACTGCTCACACACAGTCTATTTATTGTTAGCTGTCATGATCTTGATATTTTGCAGTCCTGTGTCATATTGTCACGACGTCAAAACTGAGGTCTTGCCGCAGAGATTCAAACACCTGAAGCAGGTCGATCTTTTAATTATAACGCGCAAGCGAGTTCTTCTTTTTTATCCATCTGATAGTCCTTCATAGCACATTCACAACTGCCATCGTCTATTTGAGCAAGCACGCGACATTTGCCTCCCTCCGAAAGAGGCATCATCCCGATGCGCAACTTAGGCTCTCTACCAGGCGTATGAATCGCACCAACACGGTAACCTGGAGCTAATTAACTCGATAAATATGTTTTCATGAGCATGACGTGCACGACTTCGGTTAAATGCTTTTGGCGCTTAGAACTACAGTCAGTGTCGGGAACTAGTTCACAGTTCACGTCATTCAAGCTTCGCGTGACGCTGTATGGGCCGTCTTAGCAGTTTTTCTGACAGTCCACGTTGACGTATCGAAATCCAGACCTAGACCTTGTCGCCCGGTGCGTAGCTAATAAACTTTAGTCGGGGGTCGTACCGTTGTTCATCTTGATGCTATTGATGACAGATGCGTACACGCGCGAGCTGCCTGGCTTCCTCGGCACGCTTGATGAATTCTTCGGCGTCTACATAGATGTCGTCAAACTCATGCGGAAACATGGCGTCCAACGTTGTCGTGACTTCGCGACCATAGATCAGACTGAGCGGTGTTATTCTAGTGGTTTCTTGTCGAGAATTATTATAGGCAAAGACCACGTACGGCAATATCTGATCCCAGTTTTATGCTCTGTGTCAACGTACACGCTAGTCATGTCTGTGAGGGTCATATTGAGGCGCTTCGTCAGTCCGTTTGTCTGCGCATGGTATGGAGTTGTTCTTCGGTGAGCTGTACTACTGAGTCTGAGAACTGACTCCAAAAGCTCTGCAGTGAAGGCAGGTCCTTTGTCTGTGATCACTGCTGTCGGAGCGCCATTCCGAAGAACGATGTTTTTGATGAAGAACTGAGTGGCTTCTGCTGCTGTGCCACGCTGCATAGCTTTAGTCTCCGCCTAACGGGAGAGGTAATCGGTGGCTACAATAATCCATCTATTCGCTGTTGTGGAAGCTGGAAAGGGACCCAGTAAGCCCATTGCAATCTTGGTGAACGGCTTCGCTGGTGCTTCGACTGGCTGTAAAAGACCGGCTGGCTTTTTAGGACGTGCTTTGCGTCTTTGGCAGTCGGTGCAAGTTCGCACGTGGTGGTTAACAGCAGAAGGTTACTTTGGCCAATGTTTGGGTGTTCACAACGTGTTCACAATGTTCGGGTATTCGGGTGGCACAATGTTCGGGTGTAGCCTAGATGACCAGAAGTTGCTTCATCATGACAAGATTCCATAATTTCTTTTCGAAGATAGGCTGGCACGACGAGCAAGTGCGGGTTGCCGGTTGGTGACAAGTTTCTCTTGTAGAAAACTTCGTTTCGCAAGCAAAAAGATGGCAGTCCTCTGGCTAATAACCGCGGCACGTCTTTACGTTGTCCATATAAATATTCAATGAGTGGTAACAGCTCGGGGTCACTGCGCTGCTCTCGTGCAATAGGGGCCATGTTGACAACTCCCAAGAACACAGAGTCGATGTTTTCGTCATTACGCACGACTGTCTCCACTGGCGACCGTGAGAGTCGGCGTCGGTGTGCCTGCGCACAAATTTATAGCTGATGGTCACGTCGAACTCTTGAAGTCTTAGGCACCAGCGCGCCAAACGGCCAGATGGATCTTTAAGGTTGGTGAGTCAGCACAAAGAGTGACGATCGCTAACAACCTTTAAGGAGTGGCCGTACAAATATGGACGAAATTGATGACCGCCCACACCACTGCGAGACACTCCTCGGTAGTCGAGTAGTTCTCCTCCATGCGAGAGAGAGTTCTGCTGGCGTAGGCTATTACTCTATCAGAGGCGTCTTGTCACTGCACCAGAACGGCACCCAGACCTACACTGCTGGCGTCAGTGTGAATTGCTGTAGGCGCTTTCTGGTCGAAGTGCACAAAGACTGGAGGTGTTTGCAGGCATTGTTGTAGTTCATTGAATGCCATTTGCTCTTGTTCACCCCAAAAGAAGGGAACGTCCTCATGTGTGAGTCGTGTAAATGGCGCCGCAATAGACGAAAGGTCCTCGATAAATCGCCGGTAATAGGCGCACAACCCTAAAAAGCGTCTCACGGCCGTTTTGTCGCGTGGTGCAAAAAAACTGCGCTACGGCGTCTATTTTGGCCGGGTCAAGTCGAACACCCTCGTGACTGATGACGTGGCCTAGGAAGCTGAGTTCGTTGAAACCAAAATGACATTTTTTCTGTTATAAAGTAAGGCCAGCCGAACGTATGGCTTGGAGGATAGTGAATAAACAGCTAATATGTTCCTCGAATGTTGCTGAGGATACAATAACATCGTCCAGATAGACCAAGCATGTTTGCCACTTCTGGCTTGATAGTACGGTGTCCATGAGACGCTGAAAAGTGTCTTGCGCCGAGCACAGCCCAAAAGGAAGCCCCTTGAATTCGTAAAGGCCATCGGGCATCACAAAGACCATCTTTTCACGATCTCTCTCATCGGCTTCCATTTGCCAGTAGCCGCTTCAGAGGTTCATTAAAGAAAAATAGCGCGCATGACGCAGCCGATCGAGTAAATCGTCTATGTGGTGCAACGGATAGACGTCTTTCTTCGTGACTTGTTTCAACATGTGATAATCAATACAGAAGCGCAAGCTGCCGTCTTTTTTGTGAACAAAACCCCGGGGAACGCCCAAGGACTTTTCGAAGGTTGTATGACGTCATCCGCGAGCATCTTATGTACATGCTTTTCAATATCTTCACGTTCTTTTGGAGCCACACGGTAGGGGTTCTGCCGAATCGGTCGCGTGTTGTCTTCAGTAATGATGCTGTGCCTGGACAATGTTGCTTGCTGGACTTTTGACGTACGCGAAAAGCAGTCTTCAAATTGGTGTATAATGTCAAGCCGGTGCTTCTTATCACAAAGCGGTAGCGTGGAGCAGATGTCCACTGACAAAGTTGTCGAGGCGTGGACAGTCGCATCATCTGGTTGCAAAGCAAAACACTCCCCGGCTTGGTCGGCATCGTCGTAGTAGGCAATTGCATTACCCTTCTAGATTTCACGGCGCTCGTTGCTGAAGTTTGTGAGGAGCACTTCCGCCTGTCTACCAGTAAGCGCCAGGACGCCCCTCGCAATGGAAATGCCTTGCGTGAACAAAAGAGCGACTATGTGCTCCGCTATCACATCTTTATAGCAAGGACACCCACTGGACACCGACACAAGGCAGCAGGATCTGAGTGGGAGTGTCACATCGTCGGCTATTCGCAAACGGCCACATGGTTCTTCGCTGCTGTTGTCGGCATACGGATGTGCGCAAAACGTCACCATACGTTGAGGGATGTTGATAACAACGCCATGATCTCGCAGAAAATCCATGTCCAAAATTTGCTTTTTACAGCATCTGGCAACAGGACGAAAGTGGCCACGAAGCTAGAATTCCCGATACGAATTCGAGTGGTCGAGCCTTCCACATAGTTGTGTACTTTGTCCTTTATTTTTCAGTGCCTTTCCTTGATTCTCGACTAGTCTTTTATTTTTTATATTTCCTGCTGTTTTGTATGTGCGTTTTCGCTCTTTGGTTTTATTTTATTTCTAATAACTGCATTCCAAGATTTATTTTTATTTTTGCTTGTGCCTCCACAAAGACCTTATGGTTCTTTCTGGGCACGTTAATTGAATAAATTATAATTTTTGCATTATTATTATTATTGAGCGTATTGCTGGCATTATTATTCTCAATATTAATTTTCATAAGCAGAAGACGCAGAGGGTCCCGTTGCAGTCTTGTACTTTGGGACACTCTTCTGTATATTTTACTCCCTGTAACATCCTTTTATGACATGATAATAAACTGATTGATTGATTGATTGAAGACACACAAGATTAAGTTACGGAAATGCGCTCGGTCAACTAGCGGGGCACAACACCGGCTTCGTTCTTGGCAAAGTAAGAAACCGTAAGAAACCGAGGATAGCTAGGAGGAAAGAAAATGCAGAAAAAGCAACTAAGAACACAGCACACTGCTCTGGAAATTTGGAGAAACCATACATTGTCCTAAGCACTTTAAAAGCGACACCACTTGGCAATCTCCTTTGCCCTCTGGTTTCATATTTTATTCCCGTCGCCTGCCTGCGAGAATGTGTGAGAATCTAGCTGTCACGACGTGAATGCGAGAGAACTGCCGCAGCTGTGTTTCACGAGCTAATTGCCACCTCACTAACAAGCTTCTGTCACGTATCGTGCCACCGCTTCAGGTGTTCCCACTGGTGTTGTTCACAAGCATGCCTGCCCACAGCACTTGCATAAGTGGCGCACAGTATGCTTCTCTCTCTAGGACCCAGACTCCGGAAGCTACCTGCGGAAGATGTCACGAATGGCTTTTGCTTTTCAAAACTAATTTTCTTTCCTTGAAGTGTTTTGTGAGTAAACGGACATGAAGGAGCTGTACGAAAACAGCTTTATTCGTTCGAATATTTGCACGCCTTTAAAATGATTTAATTGTAGGTTTGTGAAGAATAGAGAGAAACAGGAGGAAACGTAAATTGAAATCATGTTTGTTGGATTTTTGTAGTTTTGCATGGTCAAGCTATTTGCATACTAAACATCGGGGCAAGGCTTCAAATCAAAGTGCTAGTGATAAGGTGATGTTATTTTTAACAAACCTTTATTTTAGAGCTGCCATCGCCTCACCTGACAGATTGACACCATTCTCTCGCAAAAGCACCTTATATAGCTACGCATAAAAAATCGATCATTCTTCTTCTTCTTGTTATTATTATTTTATATTATTATTATTATTATTATTATATTACTGTTGGTACTACTATTTGCTGGGAAGTAACAAACGAGGCAAGATGATTTGACTGGGGGCATCGGCCAGGCCTACTCCTAACACCAGAAAAGCACAACGCCTGCCGATTTTCCCCGAAAAGGTAATAACTAAGTTGATTAATTGATTGATTGACATAACGTTAAAATTGATTAGATGGAGAATATGTAGGAGAAGAGTAAGAGTAATTAAGACACGAAATGGAATAAAAAGTGATGGAGACATATTTTTGTATCTGACAAGGGTACTTAAAAACATCCCTCACCTTTAAAGATAGTCGAAATCTGCAAGAACAAACATGAAGGCCGCGTCGCCCAATGGGCTCCTAGCCTGAAAGGAGTGCTGAGCTGGTCAGCATTCTGTTTTTGGAGTTTTCCCTTTCAATCCTCTATATTTCTTTTTCTTGTTGTTTGCAGTTTTTCCGCTTCTTTCTCACTTTATATGCGTGTATTTGTATTTACCTGGCCATTTTGGATTTTTTTCTACCTTACTATTTCCATGTGCTTAAATTACACACAACTACAACATGAATAGAAGTGTTGTTGCGATGATTTCAATGCAAGCGTCGCATGTGTGCAATTCAATTTGGACAAAAAAAACTACGAACAGAAATCTTAGGCTTTTTTTTACCAGAGATGAAGCGCCTCAACGAGACATGTTATTATAAACTCGGGGCTACAAGTCTGCCTGCGAGATGGCGGATAATTCGTAAAGCCGCCTAATTCTGAGAAACGCAACCGCGAATGCTTGACCTCCCCAGCCCAGAGGCGTTGTCGTCGGCTAATGACTGTCAGTGATATTTATCACGAACCCCAGTCGTCGCATTGAAGTCTGATAAAAACAACTCACATAGTAACAAAGCACTATCACAAGAGTGCCACTTTATTACTCTCATTGCACCTCATAAAGAATAACAGACAAAAACACACTTAGTGTGTCGATACAATTACACAAGACGTGAGCTAAGAGTACGTCAAATACTGTTAGAGACATATGCAAAATGCGGCAGACAGTGGACGATACATGTGCGAGGAACTAATATTTAAAAAAATATTTTTGTAGATACTGACATATATGATAAAACGAAATGAATGCTAGAAACGAAATATTGTTCTCCTCGTGTTATAATCATTCAAAGTAGTGAATTCGCTACGTTCAAGGTTTGTGTAATATGATGAACTGAGGCAAGAAGAGTAAAAGTGATGATTTTTAAACGTACACAAAGAAAAACAGATGGAAACAGGCACTTACTTACAACTAGCCTCTGTTTTGTTATTGAGCACATTTAACTCTACCGTGTCATTCGAAACGCCTGTGATTAACGTGGAAATGCTATTATCGAAATGGCAGCAACATCCTTTCATCAAGATTCTGTATCACAAACACGCCCGAATCTCCTCAATAATAAAAAAAAGCCCCTTCTGTTTCAGATAGGTATCTTTAGGGCACGCTAATTCAGCTACTTCCGTTTACTCTCTTTTTGTTTCTTTGTGTCTGGCGATCAGTTTTGTCGCGCGGAACGTTAGTGCGCAGCCACAATCTTAGCACTTTATTCCAAGGTGGCCACTGATAGCTTTTTGTGGTTACATTCTCGTTACTTCAACCTTACACTTGGGCATCTACTTCTTTGACCAAGGCACCTTTCTCCGAGGGATAACGCGACAAACTGCACAACCTTTCCCGCGAAATAACCAACGTTGGGGTTATATTTTTTTGAAAATACCGCAGATAAAGGCTGACAGCACCAGATCATAAGCGGCTGATCACCAGCAGGCTATAAGTTCTTTAAGGAGCACTCAGCTATATAAAAATTTGCATACGAAAAATGATTTCACATAGAAGCTTTTTTGAGCCGCAACTCCGCACTCTCGCTGAACACTGGCTTTTTGCCCTAACAATTGACACTACCGTGAATGTAGCTCATTGAGCTTCACACACTTAAGTGGTGTGTAAACTGCACCTTAAGTTAGACACATGGCGTTTCGCGTTATATTCCGGCTATTGAAATCTGCCTCCAATAGCCGAAAATCCAAGTATATGGCCTTGTATAGCAGGGGTTGGCCACTTTTTTCCAGCAGGTCACATGCAGCCCACGGGGGCTGTAATATGTGGCACTCAACAAGACGCCAGACTCCTCGCTGCTTCGCTCATCACTTCCTAACTCAAATATGACATGGCAGTTTTGACCTAATCAGGCATTTCACTTGTTATCTACGTTTGTTGGCAACTTTGTAAATGCGTGCTGACAATAAACACCTTATGCTTTTCATTTTGCGATTCACTGTTATCTAATCACATGAATTTTGCTAGTTTTTCTTCGGGCAAGTACATCTACGCCCAGTACCCCGAGCCCTCAATTTGTCACTGCGCCATAACTGTGTCGGCTACATGCAGTTGGCTCTCTCCATTTCAATATGCTTGCCGTACCCTTGCTCTACAGCAAAGGCAGGGCTATCAAACAAAATATATTGAAGGGAGTGACATTTACAGAACAAGACATCAAACTGGAATGTATTGCATTGGTAAGCAAGTTATGAGCCGTGGGACCATCTCGTGCTGTCAAACACGTACACTTCATCAAGCGTGGCATAGCACATGCAAAGCATTTGCAGTATTGCCATTTCACAAAATATTTGTTTTACCGCGGCATCTTAAAAAGACAATGTACCCTTCGTAATAGCTGTTGACACGGCCTCTATGCACTTCAATTCTGTTTACCTTGGCCTTTTCATATTGGTCGCTGCGGCATTACAAAGGGTCAAGTGGTACTGGCTAGATCTGGTTTTTGCCTTGGTGCTTTCTTAGGACATCTTGGAAAATTTTTTCCGATGACCACTCAACAGAAACACCACAGCCGCAATGCTTAGGAGAAGCAAAAATGTACGAAGAAGCGCTTCAGTTCAAAAAATTGGTTTAGAGGAACGTCACTAATTTGGTCAGCACTTGAATCACGTGACATGAGTGATAAAGATGAAGTCCTGGCCAGTGAAAGAGTGACCTTCGACAATTCTGCGAATATGGTCGCGGTACTGTTTCAATGAAGGAAAATCTTTCGAACGGCTGTTGTTAGCCATAACCGCAACAATTCCTCCTTTGACTCTTCGAAGCCGCGCAAAAGCCAAGCCTTACTTAAGCAAAGAACTAACTGTCGTGTGATGCATACGTGATCTCTCTCGCTCCGCACATTCCCTGCAAAGCTCGGGGTTATTCGACCACTTGTAATGGTTTCTGAGATACGCATTTTGAAGCTTCGAGTAGATACCGACGGTTTCCATCCCGTCTAATCCCAAGAGGGTACTAACCATCGTTCCCTTTACGACATATATAATTAGTTTGTGATTGTCTAAAGCATCTTCAAGTTCACTGATCGTGTCAGTTTTATCCGGTCTCTGTTTCAAGCTAAGCCTGGAGACGAGCTCACTTCTGAAGTAACTCGAAAGGGGAAAGATAGCCACAAGCCACACACCGTACAAGAAATATCGTACTGTGGCATTGAAATGTAGGCGCTTGAGTGGCGAGGAAACGGAGAGAAATGCTGCAAGAAGAAACGTAAATGAGTCGGTATCTTTGTTTGGTACTTGAGGTCTTGGACGAAGTTTCTACGACTGAGAAAAGGCCGACGTGAGTAAGACGCAAAACAATGCTAATGCGAGTAGACATAAACCAGGTGTAGACTCGAGAAGTATGTCAAAGAAGGACACAGGAACAAGCTGGACGCCTTTAACGTAAAATTTTTCTTGGGCCTGAGTGTATGCAGCTGGAACGAATAGCAGTTGAAACATACACGTGCTTAGAGGTAGTACCGCACCTGCGATGCCAATATCGCTGCGTTTGAGATCGTTTAACAGTGCTCGCGGTTAATTGTAGTGTGTCCACTTGAGTGTGACGTTGTACATTTCCAGTGTTTCCACAATAAATCGTGATCGAAAGCTGTGTCCCCTATCTTTGTAAGTTAAGCCAACGCGTATGACACTGTGCCACAGGTCATTGTGTCTGAAGTGCTTCTTCGTTTTTGTTACTGTACTGATAAGGAAGCCCCTCGAGTATATCAGTGGAGACATGTTGTGTGGAGTTTCTTGTTCTGCTTTGTGCCCACAAGTGAAATTTCGCAAGCGCGTTCTGCAAACAAAATGATAGAAAATGTCTTTTGACTCAGCATTGTCTTCAGTCAGCATCCAATCGACAAAGTAAGTAACTGCTTCAAATCTAAAAACATTGAAATACACTTGTACTGCTCAAAGTCTAACTTTCGACGAGTACATTGTCTTGACGCTATTTCTAATGTTTCTGCTCAAAGTCTGAATAAAACCGGGAGTAGGCCGTTTACATGACTTTATCAGCCAAGGCAGGTGGAGAAGGAAGAAGGCGTCATCTTCATGCCAGTGTTCCCTGCAGTAGCAAGTACTGTGTGGTCCTTTTTCGAGATGTAGTCATAACGAACTTTGTGAACCAGCGGGTACGGCTGCGAGAAATGTGAGATGTTCTTACCTGCGTAAGCGCCTTCTCCACTAATCATAACAATATCAGTAATGGTTGGGAATGAAGGCACATCCATTCTAGTCGTTCAGTGATGCCTTCTTATGGAAGCAGACAAACAGTAATAAGAACTATGCCTGAGCGTGAGAACTCTTCCTCAGAATGGCTCACTTGCCTCTGTCTGCTGACGGTGAACTCAGCTATTGGCCCTGATATGTCACCGAATGATGTTCTTTAGAGAAGCTATAGAACATAAATTATTCAATTTTGTCCCACTAGAAAAGTGCTGTGCACATGCATACATTCTCGTTGAAAATGCCTGCGAAATCAAACCAGCCCGAAGCCTTGATATATTCTCACATGGGTATGTTAATGTCCGCTTTAGCATGTTTCCAACAATTCTAACTTTATATGCCTCTGTAGCTTGGCAAGACATCTTGATTAGGCAGCGACTGGTGGCTGTCGCAGGAAAGAACACGAACGGCATTTGCCATCCCATTATAACTGTCTTACATACCAATGATGACATAATGATACGAATTAAATGACCTCTTCGCAAGGCTATTATTGAATGCTAGACCTGAAATGGGCCCGACGCGGCTGCTCTTCAAAACTTGCCTAGTTTGCAATATTGATTACACATTAAATTACAATTTCAGCGACTCTCCCATGCAGAAAATTTTGAATGAAAGTGCTCTGTTTCGCGGACAACCAAAAGACCGATGATATTTTTGCAAAATAAACTGCTGCGGGAGCACCTGAAAAGCAGCTACGTGAACATGCAACATTCACAGTGCTATGTCTACGACTTGAGTAAAGGGCCGAAAGTAAGTTACCCTCATTTTAGACATGGCGTCCTACCATTCATTAGTTGTCATCGTCAACTTTTTGTCCTTTCTAATATGCTCATGGTTTGATGCCGCAAGGACAACATAAATATCAATAACATTTACTGCGCTCTGGACTGCATCCAACGCGGCGCAAATTCACCAAAATGACATCCTTCTGAAGGAAAAGAAAAATGGACTATACAATCAGAAATAGAAAAAATAGAATAAGCGCAAATCCGGACTGCTTTGTAACGCCCAGATTTTAACATCAGCTTCGCGAAATCGGAAAGCGTGTTGTGTTCCTTCAGCAATCACTAAAGATTTCGATGTTCATTTCTACAATGGCCAACGTATCTACCAAGCACCAAAAAACTCACAAGATATATTTGAGGCCATAAATAAATAAATGTCCATGTAACCTGACCGCAGCTGTCACAGCACTAGGAGCATTTAGTTTAGACGTATGGTGTTACCCCCCCCTGTCTGTTGCCTCGCTCGGCAAGAATACTTTATGCTATACTATGCGTCACACACTGAAGTTCATATATGCTTACGTCTTGTTTCATAAACAAGAGAGTAAAGTATAGCATTTGGATATTTCAAATATCATAGTCAACAGAATGTTATACGCCAATTTCAGTGTTATTAGTAAATATGAGATAGCACAGGGTTCCTAACAGCTCCTAACACCTGACCGCGTCAATGTGCACCTGTAAACTACTATGATCCTCAGTTATTTCATACCGCTCTAAACAAGAAGCCGCTGCTGTGACTCGAAATTCAACACTCGAGTTCACGAGTGTTGAACTTCGTAGAGAGCAACTCTCAATGCGGTTGCTGCCTTCCTATCTTCTCTTTGGGTCATTACGCACAACATAAGAAACGGAATAAAATTTGTTATCAAATACTAGAGAGAGTCACACAGTTGTTTTGTTACTAAAATTCAGCTTCATTTGTTGCTAAGAAAGTTGCAACCTCGACCTTCACAGGCCAATGCCCAAGCTGTTAACCTTCTCACCGAATATACAAAACAAATGCTAGCAATGATATAGAGGTCCAGAATATGCAGTAAAGAGCGTACACATAGTGCTTTTGTGGTACTTCAACGTTAACTTTCCTAAAAGCAAGAAGGACGTATGGACACATATGTTCTTCCTTCCTATTAGAACAGTCACTAATACTGTATCAATGATATATCTGTAGGTGCAATAGCATAAGGCTTTTTATAGATTATGCACCCTTCATAAAGTGTTACACACAGTGATGTCAATGATCTGTAAACACCTGCATCGTTTGCTTACCGGGTCATTGAAATTTGCGCTCTTTGCGACATGTAACGTCTGCGCAGTGGAGATAATCGCAGTATACACATGTCGCTGTCAGCTACTAACTGTACACCAATATTTTTTTGTTCATGTCTGTAAACAAAGCTAGGTTTCTTGGTATGCTCCAATAATGGTGTAAATGTATGCCGAAACACTGGGTGGTACAAACAAAATATACACAGTTGACTGAGGAAAGCAGCCATCGCGCATTCCGGTTTTCTGTGCTTATAAGTACCCACCAGCCGATGCGGCTTCATTCGGTCAGGCTTTCCGAAACTCTGGTCATATACAATTGTGTAGTGCGCACCGAAGGTGATCACAGGACAATATTTGCACAATTTAGACAGGATCGGACCAGCGACATTTAAACTCGAAGCTCGCAGGCTCGTTCCCTGCACATGGCAAGCTATCTTTTTGTTCACTTGTATTTCTTCACATTTATAATACATTTATTTCTAATGAAATCCGATATACTTTTTTGCAGTATTGTCTGTTAGTTTTCATTACTATTGCGTGACATGCTGTGACAGCTAGGAGCACGTTAGCGTTCGTGCCAAGATAATCTCGTGGTCTACATTGTTCCACACCTATATTCCACCTCCGACCACGCCACCTTGAGTGGCAGTCTATACGAGAGCATGTTGCCGTCTCCTTTGAACCACTTGTGACTGGCTGCAAAGCATGACAATGTCACGCACTTTGTGACAGTATCGCTTTGACTTTCTTACAGACAAGTTTTCGCCTAGACAAAACCAAGTTCTGCCCTGTTACAGCCATGTTATTTCCATATAAACCACGTTATATCATGAAATAACTATTTCATTCAAGGTGCGTATAAACACACACGCCAACCTTGATGAAACGTCACACCATGCGTGTCTCTTCAAATGGCCTAAAGCTTAGCGTGTACATTCGTTCAAACCCGTGAGTGGACAACTCGCGATCATTAACCTTCATTATGCTGCGTATTCCTGCAGAGGATCACTTTGCTGGATACACTACCATGTTCAACGATTGTTTGACACAAAGCGTTACAGGACCAGCGTGAAAATATTTTTTGCTAGAAATAAGTACAACAAAAAACGTGCATTTATTTTGGCCTAATTGCGGATTTTCGTTATGCAAGTACCAAAGCTTACTGATGGGAAAATATTTCAATAATTAGTTACACATTCGTCATTTACTAAAGCTCACACAAAATAACACTTTTATTCGTTTTTTAAATGTAGGATTGAGTGCCTTGAATATTGCAATGTAATTTGACGCGTTTCCGACATCGTACCATAATTCAGGACTGAAGGGATAATCATGACATCAATAAGCTTCGCGTCTTTCAGGATATTAATTAAAACTTGTCCATTCGTCCATCAATCAGCTTCGCTGTTTATAAGCTTTGCGTGGCTTTGTGCAAGCTTAGCACGCATGCTTCTGTTAAATTGCGAAGTAAAGGTGTGTTGTTACACATGAAGACAAATTCGGCCCGTCGTACACACTACATATATGCCACAACACCTTAGAGTGCTAACAATTAAAAAAACCCAGTAATTTCATTACACATCTTGATATCAGGAATGCATCTTTGAGAAAAAAGGCACAAGTCATTATAAAAGAGTTACAGCATTTCCAACACCTTGCTACTTCTATACCAAACTTGTTATTTATAGGCTATATTCAATAAAGATGGCCTCTATATAGCTAAAAAAGACCAGAAGCTAAACGACGGAAAAGATTCATCACTTTTCAGTATTTTTTTCGTTTTTTCAGAGCTTTGTCCAAAAGACTAAAGCTGTGAACAGAACAATATTACCAGCTATATTAGCATATATTGTCAGGGCACCTCTGCTTTTGCCTTTCCATAATTCACAACACTGCCACTAGAATACTATACTACGTAAATATGTCCCTAATTACACGGTATAGCGATTTTCCTCTGGGGCCCCTATTCGAGCATTATATTCTGTCCGGCTGTCACTTTCAATCATACTTGTATAGCCCATGCTTGACCCAGATTTCAGCTCAGTGAATACTAATTTTTAATCGGAACCACAGGTAAAATGATGTTTTTAACAGGCGAACTTTGTTATCTCTTGGCAGTTTTTTTCTCCACCTCCCTCGGCTCTCTTTCATATCTCCCCCTTCTTACACTTCCCTTTAGTTGAAACACTGAAACTGATTGCCCAGCCATAGCTGTTTTGTTCACTCCAGGCGATATCAATTCTTGCGAGCTAAAAAAAATGTCAATTCAAGATGCCACCCCCTTTTCGAGATATCATCTTCCCAACCAGTTGAAAGTAATAGCAGCCAGGACTGTCCAAGTACCAACCCACTCGCATCTCATCCCTGCAACAGTTTTATTGATGTGTTCTGCTTATTTTGCTCTGAGCCCAGTGTTCTCATTTCTCTTTATTTCGTGTTTCCGCAAATTCTAACCAGTGACAGTGAGTTTTCTACTTTGTTACGGACCTTCTTTCACACAGAACGTCACGTATTGTTTCCAGCTACTCGCACTTTCCACTTGTCCTCTCCACCTTCCAGAAATGCTTCCTTGCTGCCTTGGAGAAAACACCCGCCCAATGTTTTCGCTTGAGAGGGCGAATGCAAAACTGGTCGATAAGTACTCTTACACAGCCCGGAATCTCCGGGAGTCTCTAATTAAACGATACTATACAGCAGCGCCAGCTTTGTTCTGTGACTCTTGTTTTCTAAGGCGAGGCTCGTCGATGCTCTCATTTCGCTTGTAGTTTGATGCATTTGTGAGCACCACAAAAATATTGTAGCGTTTGTAATATGTTGCGTGATCGTAACTTTACAGCAAACATCATAATTAGGTGTTCTCTTTATTTTGCGCTGTCACTACGGTGCTCTTTTTAAAGGAAGACGATATGTAAAATTTTGTTTACTGTGGTTTCCACCTTGTTTCAGAAATTAATTTAAATAGCTTTGTAAGTATAGGCTTCCGTTCGTAATACTAATATCAAACTTAGCAAGTGAAAACAGTTTTCCCTGTATACGTTGCCATTATAACCTTAACTGGAAAGGAAACTATAGTTATATGTTGCTCACTCAAATGTGGATTGTATAGTATTCTGTGAGAATCATGGTGCGTTCTTTTCCAAAGAATGTGTTTTATATGTTGATGACATTATTAGTAAGTTCTGGGTTTTAGAACACCAACACCGTGATGCGAATATTACGTAGGCCGCATGAGAAAGCTCCAGAAGTTTTGACCACCAGGGCTTCTTTGTGCATCACTTGGGCCTTTAAATCTAAATACACGGGCACGAGCATTTTTGAGTAGATCGAAAATGCGGCGGCCGCTGCCGCGTTTTAATACCGTGACATTCACAATAGTATCCGAGCACTATAACCACCAGAACACCGCAATGGGTGTTTGATAGCCTATTCGTATTACTGAATGTTTTCTGAACATTATTGGCTACTCTGAAGCTTTTTGAACAGCCAGACCTGCTTCGCGTAAACTGCAGCTATAGCTACACTCATTCACGCCTTGCTGTTAGTGAAATTGACTCTACGTAGTTTCGTTTCGAGAGTTTGATGACATTTCTGCTAACTTTCTTCATTGCACAAGCATTTGTTCTTGGGTGTATATTTTATTTCAATGCTTGAAAGCGTCCTGTTGTCGCTTTTTATTACAAGAACATTCGAACTGGCTGCTTCAAATGCAAGTGATGCATCTTATTCATCCGATAATTTTCACAGTAGAGTTCAATTATCTTACTCATGTCTTTATTTTTTATGTCTGAGTTGTAGCCCAGGTGACCCAATATTCTGCTCTGCGTCGCCAGATCGACTTCGCGGTGCGCTCTCAAATAACATAGTTTCTTTCCATGCAACTCAAGAACTACTTGACTCTCTCTCCCGAAATGTGAAATTGCGTTTATTACCCAAAGGGAATGGTAAGGCACATGGAGCATTTGCGATCATTTTCCTGATTTCAGTGTCACCTTCAACCGCCATTTCTTATTCGCAGTGTTCTAAGCAGCTCACAGTAGTCGTCGAAACTTCCAATAGTGTTAAGAGAGCAGCCATGGAAACCATAATACAAAAAAGTGGCTGGGTTAATTACTTGAAGACATCTACTCACAATATAGGATGTCATGGTGTATAGTACAACAATCTGGGACCGAGTGCACTGTAGAAGTCTGCTTTGCGTCATTTTCTTTCCAATTTTTGAATG